>KE647357.1:2572-67442 GCA_000447185.1 Vairimorpha apis BRL 01 | reverse complement strand
ATTTATGTTAGTTTAAAATATACTTTGAACCTTTAAATTTTTTTGACTAACAATGTATTAAATCCTTCTTACATTTATTTTTTATATTATAATTTCTATAATTTTCTATTTAATACTATTATATAAAGAAAAAATGTTTTGAAAATATCTATAATTGCTTCAAATTTTTTTATATTTGTATCATACTTAAAATGAAATAATATATTAATAAATTTAATTAATTTATTTTGAAATTATTTTTAATATAAAAAGATAATATTTTAAATGTACTATATACTTTCTTTTTGAATTTTTTTTCTATTAAAATAAGAGTATTTTTGCAAAGTAAAATATATAAATATTAAAAACTATATATATATATTGTTTAATAATTTAAAATTTTTTTTGTAAAACAGTACTAAATACTGTTTTTATTATAATTTTAATAATCAAAATTTTTATAAAAACCAAATTTACTTAATTTTTTATCGTAGTTAAAATATATTAATTACACAATTTATAAAAATTAATTATATTTAAAATTTTTTTTATTTGTTACAGTTGTTTTTTAAAATTTTAATTGCCTAAATTTGCATGACAACAAAAATATTTTATTCATTTTAATTATAAATGACATCATCAGGATTCATATGTTTTTTATAAAAACAAAAAGGATTTAAAACATTTAGAATATAATTTTTGTAAAAAATTTAACAACATTTACTATAAACAGTACTTAAAAATTAATTACAATATTTATTTAAATATATATTATATGTTTTTTAAATCATAAATAAAAATTATATAATATTTATTTTTAGACATATTCTGAAAAAATATATACAAATACAAACAAAAAATCATATTTATAAATACTATTAACCAATTTTTCCATTATAAATGATGCTCCCTCTTTTTCTATCCACCATTTTATACCATATAATATTTTAGAAGCATATACAGAAACAACTTCTTTTTTATTTTTTAAATCTAAAAGCATAAGTCTTAAATTTGCAAATAATTGATCTATATTTGCATTTTCAGAATCTTTTTTATCTTGTTCTGTTAAATCTGAAAAATTTGAATTTAATATATCGCATAAATAATTAATTTCAGCTGTGTTAAACAATCTATTTTCATCAAATAAAGTGAAATTTTCATTATTTTCATTTTTATCTTTATTCATGGGTATTTTTATCAAATTTTTTTATAACAGGACTTGAATCTGTAAAAGTTAAATTAGACAAAAAACGAATTTGTATCTTTCCATGGAAGTGATTTATCTATCAAAGGTATTTTTTTTAATTGCACTTTTTGCCTTTGCTTTAACAACAGAGTCCAGATCGATAAATTTATTAGTTTCATCAACGATATTTTGATTTTTGTTAGATAAACCATTCTTTAAAGGATCATCAATGTTTTCTTCTTTTTTCAGTTTTTTATTTTCATTTTTCGGTTTTGTATTTTGCTTATTTTTCTTTTTTGTTTTGAAACCAAATCATTTTTATTGACTATATTAGTGTTATTTTTATTTATATCATTAGTTTTTCTCAAATTCTTCCCTAAATTTTCCATTTTAAATTGCTTATTGCTTAAAACATCATCTTCGTTTATTTCATATTTATTGTCCTTATTTACATTAATCTTTTGATTTAACAATTTATCTTTAAGTTTTAAACTTTCTTTTAATATTTTAATTGTATTATCTTTTACAGATGTTTCATCATTTACTTTTCTAATTTTTTCAATTTCTTCTTCTTTTTCTCGTAATATATTTTTAAATTTAATAATTTCTTTGTTTAAAATATCACTGTTTTCTTTAGATTCTTTTTTTAATTCATCAATTTTTTGACTCATTGATGTAATAATTTCATTAAAATTCTCAGAAGAATTCTTTGATTTTAACATGTTTTTCATTTTGTAATTTTAATTTGTCATTTTCTATTTTCAATATTTGAATTTCTTCAAAAAGCTGCTTATTGTTATTTTCTAAATTTTTTTCATGCTTTGATATTTCTTTAAAATTTCCTTTTTTAAATTAACATCTTGTTTTTTATCTTGTTATCTTTTATTTCTTTTTAAGTTGTTTTATTTCATTTTCATATTTTAATATTTTTTGTTCATATTCAATTTTCAAATTATCAAATTGTTTTTTGAATTATTTTTCTTAATTTCATTATTTTCTTTTTGTAAGTTCTTTAATTCTTCTAATTTAGTTTTTTAAAAATTTTCATTTTCTTCTTTAATTTTATTTTTAGTTTTTAAAACTTCGGATGCAACTTTTAATATTTTATCATTAGCTTTATCAAGTTCTATTTTTGTTTCTAGTAATTTTTTTTTCAATTTTTTATTTCTTCTTTTCTTAACTTTAGAAATTTCATTTTTTAAATTTTGTACAATGGTTTCATGATCTTGAATTATCTTTTTTAATTTCTCATTTTCTGTACTAAAATTGATTAATTTAGAATTATTTTGTTTAAGTTTATTATATTCAACTTCTAAATCTTTGTATTTTTTATTGTTTGTTTCAGTAATTTTCTTATTTTTATCAGATGTTTTTTCTATCTCTTCATACTTTTTAATTGTTTGTTTATATTTTTGACTATCTTTTTTTAATATGTCCAATTGCTTTTGAAGATCTTCAATTTTTTTATGCAAAGAAGAGTTTTCATTTTTTAAAATATTTAAATTGTTTTGAAGCTCTTTATTTTCTAATGAAAATATCTGTGCTTCATTTGCAAATTTCTTTTCTCGTTCTATTAAGTCATTTAACTTTGTATCAAAATTTTCTTTTTCTTTTAATAAAATTTCATTTTCTTTGCTAAATTTTAGAATATTTAGACTTTACATTAGTTTCTTCTTTTTTTAATTTTTTATATCTTGCTCTATTAAATTAATCCGTTTATAGCTATTTTGGATTTTTTCATCTAATAAATTATTTTTTATTTCCAATTCATGTTCATTTGCCTGAGATTTTTTTAACGAATCTTTTAACATATCATTAATAATTTTACTTCTTATAAGTTTTAATTTATTATATTTATTTTCTAACCTTCTGCTATTATTAAAAAGCGTAAGACCTTTATTCATGAGGGTAAAATTAATTACAAAAAAAGTAATTATTTTTTAAACAATATTAATTTTCTTAATTTCACAACACTTTAAAATCTAATCAAAAATTATTTAAAAAGTATAGCTATTTTTAAACATGTGATGTTAGAAATACACATCATTCTAAGATTTAATTCTTTCTATGGTTAAGTACAGTATTTTAAAGTAAATACTATGAAAATTTTCCATGAAATTAAGAAATCTATTTATACATTAAAATATAAAATAAATCATTCAAAAAATTACAAAATAAAAATAGTTTTTTTTAGTATTTATCAAAGAATTATTTCCTTGGTTTACTATGAAAATATACTAAACTAAAAGATGGTGAATTATATTCACTTCAAGATAAAATTATATTTTTAAAAAAAATATAAGTTTGCATACAATATGGTTACATAGTGTCAAAGAATGTTAATACATTACTAAAAGAGGAGGCAATAATTAAAATTGAAAAGTATAAATTTCCAATTTTTTTTTAATAATGGTTATAGTGAATCTTTGAAGGTTCTTATTTAATCATTTATGATGTATGTTCTTAATACATATATAAATTAATAAAATTCGTCGATTTCAAAAATAAATAAAAAATACATTTAAAGAAATTATTAAATTTGTTAAAGAAATTAAAGAAATATTAAGTGATGGGATGAAATTACAGCTTACATATTAAAAAAGATATAAGAATGGAAAAAACATATAACTACTAGCGGGCTATAACTATAAGTCATGAATTAATAAAAAATATAAATTATACTATATATTATGATAAAATAACATCATAAACTATCATAGCAATATATAATAGAATAACAAAAGTAGCTATATTTATCATACGTCTAATCCATGTTTTGAAAACGACATATATGAGCTTAAATTTGTGAACTCGTATATATGAATATATTCTAGAAGTAAAATATGATGTTTATAAGATTGTAATTAAAACCAATGTTTTTACTAAAGTAATTATTTATTTTTACATAAACTATAGAATAAATAGTCATATAAAATACTATTTTTCAAAAATAATTTTCTTAATTAAAAAATTGTTTAATATGTATATTAAATATAACATTTTGTAAAAACAATATTTAATTTATATCATTAATTTTATAGTTCTCCTTTATGATGTAAATTTAATACTTCTTCTATACCACCTACAAAATTACTATTTATAAAAATTTGAGGAAAGTTGAAATATCCTGTCATATCGATGACTTTAAGTTTAAGTCTTTCATTTAAAAGTACATTATAATATGCGTAAGATATATTTTTAAATATTTTTAGCATTTCTAAAGTTTGTTCATTTGTAGTTTCTGGTTTACCTTCCATAAAGATAGCAATATCATTTAAACAAATTATTTTTTGTATTTTACGTTCTAAGATACTTTCTTTAAAAAAATCTATTCGTTCTATTTCCTTTTGAATTTTATGATGCTTAGTAATAATATGACCACAATATATTGCAAATGGTATTTCTGAAACACATAAATCATTCATAATTATATTTTTAAGTGTATCCATATCTTTAACACATACTTTTACAACTGATTTTGAAAAACAAGATATTAATTTTTTATATGTAGGATCATTCTCATCTTTATAAACTATAACTTCATCATGTTCACATAACTCATACAAAAATTCATTTTGATCAAGTTCTATTCTCATTTAGATATTAAAAAATCTTTATATAAATAAACTAGTCAAACCTTTTAATTTATTTATCATCTATAAATACAATAGTTATATGTTACAAAAACTGTAAAATCGAATTTAAATTTTAATATACATACATTTATCTGGTTTTATAACAATTTAGATCTTTCCTACAAGGTATTTTATAAAATTTTTACTTTTGTTAAATTAAAAAAAATTTAAAAATTTATTCATATCTTTTTCATTTAAACATCAAATCTGTCAAAGCAAATTTTTAAAATAAAAACAAGTTATGATATACATAAAAAGAAAAAATTTTAAACATGATATAAATTTAATTTATTACTTAATATAAATTTTGATTTTTTTGCTATTAAAAAATATGAGATAAATTATAGTTAATAAATAAAAACAACCTTGTTTTTGCTTAAAATTATTAAACTTTTTTATCAAAAAAATAATTAGTTAATTAAAAATTTAGATAAATTTTTTAAATTTTATTTATATGAAAATTAATCATTAAATATTACTTATAATTATTATTTGTTTACAGTAAGATATTATTTATATATAATATTGACTCAAAGTCTAAAATTAATAATTTTTAAAAATTTAAAATCAAATACATTATATTTTAAATAAAAAAAGAAATTTTAAAATTTTTATTAAAATTTATAAAATAATTTTATATTCTATAAAAAACAAAAAAATTAGTTTGTCAATAATAAATATAGCATTTTAATTGAAAAATACGATTTTTTGTTAAATTATAAACTGTTAAAAATAATAATAATTTGAAAAATCAATAGAATTAAAAATTTTAATAGATCTTTGCATTTAAAATTTATTTTAAATTATGGTAAAAAAAGACGCTAAAATTTTGAAAAAATTTTATACTGTTGTTTTATCAATAATAATATTTATAAAATATGAAATAATATTCAATAAAATATTTAGTATAAAATGTGTATTTACCTAATTTGCAATTTTAAATTATGTACATTTAAAATTTATTTTAATTGTACAAAAATTAAATAAACTATAAATTTTACTTTTACTGTATTTTTTATTTATCGAATAAATAAAATAGTTTAAATATTTTTTATTTATAAATATTTAATTATAATGTAATATTTAAATTCTACAATTATCTAATCCTTAAAATATTTATTTTTTTTATATATTAATTTTTAAGTTTTATTTGATTTGATTTGATTTTATTTAAATTATAAATATTAAATTTTTTTATAATAAAAGTCTTTATATTTTCTTTTTGTTTTAAAATTTTTTATCAAATGGTGATAAACCAATTTTTCTTATTTAATTAATGTTGTAATACAAAGTATTATTTTAATTTTAGTTAATATATAAAATTTATTTTAACTACATTAATTAAAGTAAAAAAAAATATTATAATAAAACGAAAAAAATTTTAACTTTACAATTAACTTATAATATTGTGTAAACTTTATTTAATAAGTAATTAAAAATATCATATATAATGACCAAAATTTGATTAAAAAATGAATTAATCATTTAGATTAAACATTAACTAGAAATCATTTTAAAAATATAAAAATAGTCTCTAAAACAAATTATAATTGTGTTTTAATTAAAGCAAAAATATGCCTTATTTTGTTACATAATAATCCATCATTTAAAATTATAATTTACAAATTATTTATATTTCATTTTAATTAAAAAAGTATATTAGGAAAATAATAATTGCTCATTAAAAAAAATTATGAATAGGAATTTGATGTGAAAATATAAAAATACAATTATTTATAATCATAAAATCTTATATACTATTATTTAATAGAATAATATTTTTATTTAAATTTTTTGCATTTAAAAACATTTTTCTAATAAATTCAAATTATTAATAACAAAATAATGATATAAAAAATAAATTAACAAAAAATGTAGTTTAAAAATAAATTAATTTATGATATAAATAAAATAAAACAAACTTATAATCAATTTAATAATTTATATATTTAGAAAGTTTCAATTTTCTTAATTAAAAAATACTTTATATAATTTTAAGTAGATTTATTTTATAAACAAAAATTTAATTGTACAAAAAAAATTTTATAAAACATAAAAACAAATTTTTATAATTTTACTTGATCTGTGAAAGTAATTGTGGTATTTTTTTGTGATTTTTGATATAATTACCATTAATGTATATTTGAGGAAATGTATTACATTTAGTCATATCTGTAACATAATTTCGTAAACGATTATTTAATAAAACATTATAATATACATAAGGTATGGATTCAAATTGTTCAATGATTTTAGTAGTTTCTTCATCCGTCTCACCAGGACGACCTTCTAAAAAAATAGCCACATTATTTAAATAAATAATTTTATTAACTTTTCTCTCTAACAAATCATATTTAATAAGATCAATACGATTGACCTCTTTCTGTATTTTGTGATGTTTAGTTATAACATTACTATAATAAATAGCAAATGGTAAATCAAATACATTAAGGTCATATAATAAACGATTTTTTAGTGTTTCCATATTTTTTACGCATATTTTTACTACAGAATCTGATAAACATGAACAAAACCGTTTGTAAAATTTATCTTCTTCTTCATAGACTAAAACTTCATCGTTTTCACATAGTTCATAAAAAAAATCATTTTGATTTAATTCTAAGATCATTTACGTATTGATATATTATTTCAAATTTTTTATATAAATAACATAACAAATCATTATATTAGTTATATTAAAAAAAGAAATTTTCTACTGGTTTACTTAAAATTATCAATTTATCAGATATATTTTTTCGATAACTGATTTATATTTAGATGCCAATCAAATTGTATGTTAGTTTGTTCTACAAATTTAAAAGTGAGTAAATTAAAATTTTTGTTTAATTTTTGATTTATTACTTTTTGTTTTTAATACCCAATTTTTATTGTATATAAAGTTTTGTTAATTTTATAATTTAATAACCAATAAAAAACATTTACTTTGCATTTTGGTTTATATCATATCTAAAAAAAATATATTTTTTTAAATGAAAATATAATTTTTTGTAATGTAAAATAAATTGTCTTTAATTTATAATTAAAAAATAATTTTTTAGTAAGCAGAAAATTTTTTATTATTATTATCATATAATTAAATAACAATAATATTTTATAATATATTTTAAAAATACGATTTAAATGTAGTCTAAATCTAAAAAATTAAAGGTCTTTGAATTAAAAAAATATTTTAATTTAATATGTCAGAAATTTTAAACAATATAAAAAACAAAATATTCTATTATTTATAATTTGTAAAAATTTATTAATTTTTATTATATTTATAAATTTGTCCAAAACATTATATATAATCAAAATTACGTGTATATTTTATTTATTAATATAATATTTATTTTAATGATGTAAAAAATATAAATAAATAAAATTGAAATAAATAAAAAAAGTTATAATTTTTTATTATAAAATAAATATATTATATAAAAATTCAAAAATACTTCAAATTCAAAAGTTAACTACATATATCATTATAAAAATATTCATAATTTAGGTTTTAAAAAATTAAAACAAAAAAAATCTATGTAATAATTTATATTTTAAAATAATATATATATTAAATAAACTAAAATATAAATTTAAGTAGTAGATATTTTTTTAAAATTAAAAAAAATAATTATTTTAATAGTTTTTGTAAAATTAAATAAATGAAAAATTTAGTTATTTTATTATAGATTGAAAAAAGATTTAAAATAAATACTATTTTTTATTTATCTCATTGTATTATATAGTTATTGTTTCTAATACTTCAGTAACATTCTTTTAAAAAAAAGTTATTAATTTTAGATATTTTCATTTTAATAAAAATAAAAAATCAAATGTAGGTTTATAAATAAATACATTTCTGTCATAATAGATCCTTATTTATGTTCTTTAATGTAAAAATTATGGGATGATTTTTTTACTCTGTCAAAGATTTTAATATGAAAATTTTTTAAGAAATTTCTATAATATAAATCATATTGAACATATTTATAGATGAAAGATTATTTAATATAGTTTCTCTTTTTTTTCGTTCACAGTCCTTAATTTTACACCAATTACTTGTATCTGTCTATTCTATAAAATTAACTTTTATAAGCTCAATGTTGTTGATTCTAATACAATCTTCTTCAAGTCGTCTTAGTAATCAAGAGGGATAATTCAATCGTTTTCTTTAGGGTTTTAATTTTTATGTAAGCTTCCATACTAGTAGAGAATTAATTTTCTTTGAGTACTGTTTATGATATGTAGTCTACAATCCATCCAATGTTAGGATAAACGAATAATTTTTATTCTGTATTATAAACTAATTCAAGCTCATACACTAACAGATCATACTTCCTTTTTTTTATTTTTACTGTTTATAAGTTGTTTATACTAGTTACCTACCTTTTTTAAGATTATTTTCTTTTCACAATGTCCTGCACAAAGATGTTGAGTTTATTGTTAGAGATTTTAACGTTCGTGTAATTCTTGAATAAATTAATTGCATAAATATTTTTAATAGATAAAAAATGATTTATGAATGTACAAAAACTTTTAATTAAATTTTATAAAATTAAGAATTTTTGAGATCTTTAAGTTTACCCAACTTGTGCAAAATTAACAAAAAAAATATTAAAAACTTTAAAATTAAAAAATAATCTAAGAAATTTTTGTAAAGACAAAAATTATAAGTTATAAATTATCAAGTTATTAACTTGTTAAAATTTGTTTTTTACATAAAAAATCAAACTAAAAAATCAAATTTTGAATGTATTTATTATATTTAATGTATAAGATTGTTTTATTAAAGATTAATTTATATTAATAACAAGTAAAAATGATTATGTTATATAAAAAATAAGGGGGTAAAGACAGAGCAAACAGGAGAAAACAAAACAAAACATTTAAAAACTGTTGAAGCGACAATAGACGACAATGTTAGTATTACTGAAGAGGACGGTATTAAAAAAGCTAATAATTCCTCTTTTTTCACTTCCGAAACTCTAGATTTAATTTTTACAAGTATCGAGTTTATTAAAGAAGAACGGCCTCAAAAAATATAATTAGCAGTACTTAATAGGTTTGGAAGAATGCCAAGAGGAGGTTGGAAAAAAGTTAACGATGTCTTCTGTAGGATTTTTTAACTGACATGGAGATCCAAGAGTTTATCAGTAGAGCAAAACAGGCTCTCACTAGTAATAATGGTAAACAATACTTGGCCAGAGAGTATAAATTGGACAACAATAAAAGGAGAAAAACCGAAACAGTGGAAAAGGAGTGTAGTCTTTTAAATGGTAAAATTTTTTTCAGAAACATTTAATGTTTTTAAGGAAAAGCTTGCAATCCTAAATAAAACGAGTATTGAAAAAATGAAAAGAACGCAAAAATTCCTACTTTTGAAATTTGATTCCATAAAGCTTGATGCACTATCAAAGCTGTACAAAATCATGTCAGTAAGCTTCCACCCCATTCAATGTCCAAGATAGGACGGATACTGTAGGCAGCACAGATTTGCTATAAGGAGACTACCCGTAAAGATGTTAATCCTCAAAATGGGTAGAAAGCATTGAAAGTAAGATTGCTTTACTTGAAAATAAGGTGAATCTTTTAAGAAGGTTCGAGCTTTTGTAAAACTCTCAGTTGAAAAAAAGCGCGACGCTAGAAAGTATATGAAGAGATGAATATGCTTGCATGTTTACATCAGGATACTTCTAAAGCTATAATTATCTTTAGCGAAAGAGCAGCTGTATATTCGAAGAAGCTGGAGGTCGATAACCGACGCAGAGAATATAGAGTGCAAAATTAAAGCTTTGAGCTCTATAGAAGCAATTTCTATAGAAAACTCAGAAATGCTCAAAAAATTAATCATGATGTGATTAAAGTAGATATAGAAAACTTCTGGTCTACTATGTGGGAAAAAATGTGATATAGATACAAATAGAGCCTTCGATGCTTACCTTATGATGTATGTCCCTGATACAAATGATCAAGAACATTTTCCTACATATGCAGAATTTGTTGATATTATTGAATATCTTCCGAATTGGAAAGCTGCTGGATGCGATGGCATTTACAATTTTTTTATTAAGAAATGTGAAAGTATTCATTCATTCCTTTACAAGGTTATAAAGGAGATATGTTTAAAAGGGGAAAATACCGAATCTTGGTTTTACAAAGGTTTGACATACCTGATACCGAGAGGTGTTCCAACACGTGGTAGCGACTTTAGGCCTATCACATGTATGTCTAATCTCTACAAACTAACAACAAAATGCACGACGAAAGTTATGCAGTTAATAGTAGAGAGAGGAGGGTTGTTGGCTGAAAACCAGATGGGTACAGTTAGAAACGTGCAAGGAGCCAAAGAACAAGCTATGGTTAATATAGCAATCAATAAGGAACATGGTAACAAACTGAAAACCATGTGGATAGATGTTAAAAAGTCCTACGATTCAGTAGAACATAGATATCTATTAGCGTGCGTAAGTAAATTGAATCTCTCTCAATGGATAGTTACTTTCCTCGAAAGTATTATCAGCCAGTGGCACATTGAGATAAAATCGGGAGTGGAAACAATTTTGGAGAAAAAGATAGAGAGAGGAATTTTACAAGGAGTCTCTCTATCACCTTTACTATTTGTTCTATGTATGGACCTGTTGAGTAGAAAACTTAATTTAATGTATCCCAAAGTAGAAATTAATTTAAAGGAAAAGGACTTTATAACTAACCACCTGCTGTTTAATGATGATATAAAGCTTCTTGCAAAGACCGAAGTAACTCTCAAGTCAATAAATGAAGAAACTAAAAAATTCTTTGCGACTGTAGGACTTGAGATTAACCAAAGAAAATCCGCTGCTAACTGTACAAGGTATGAAAGCGATGCAGTTATATTGGAAGGCCATCAAGGTTATAAATACCTAGGAATAACGGAAGACGCCTCCATTATAGTCAAAAAAGAGATTTTTAAAAGTTAAGAAAGAAATACTTTGTCGGGTAGAAAAACTGTGTATGACTAAATTCAATGGTAAGAACATGATTCGAGCCATCAATGGGCATGCAATATCAGTTATAAACTACCATGTAGGACTCGTGAAACTTGAACCTAGTGATTTTAAAAGTCTTGATCATGACATCCGTCAGGTACTAATTAAGTACTAAGTTCATTTACAGCCAGCATGTAAAGAAAGACTGTACCTACCCAGAACGGAAATGGGAGAGGACTTACTAATATTGAAAGTGATAGTGAATGTATGCTTTTAACAATGCATAAATCGTTTAACGAGACTAGAAATAGCTCTCTTAGACGTGCTGCAATATTGAAAAGTGAAGAAGCATGTGCTTCTCACCTGTCTCTTATAGTAAGTTACCTCAAAATTAGGTATAGTCTGGAAGAAATTCCATCCTTAAAAGTGTTAGTTGAAGCACAAAAATTAAAATTATACAACGAAATTCAAAATCGGTCAAATCACGGTAAGTTGTATAAAGCTAAGACCAATGAACTAATAAGCATTAAGGATTCGTCTACATGGCTAACAAAGGGAAACAATCAGGCCAGATCCGAAGCAATTTATACTTCCTACAGGATTGAAATATCTTCTGTGGTCAAGTAGGACAATGTCCTCACTGTGGATCTCAAAGAAAGACAGTTGATCATTTAGCTACCAAATGCGACCGAATGTTGGGTTTTGACTACATGAGAAGGCATAATGAAGTAGTATGATGTATACATCTTCTTCTTTGTAAAAATATGGATTTAAAAAGACGAATAAAATAAGAAGCCACTCAGTTCAAGAGGTTATGTCTAATGACAATGCCGAGATACGAGTGGATACAAGAGTATTAACTGATATTAAAGTCTGCCATAATAAGCCTGACATACTAGTAATAGACAAAAAGAATAAAGAAATCTTAATTATCGAGATTGGAATAACCAATCAAGACCGTTTGACTATTGTCGAAAACGAAAAATTAAGAAAGTATGATCTTTTGGCTAATGAACTTGGACAAATATTTAAATCTCGGACAAAGATTGTTCCATATGTAATAACATGGGATGAGGTGGTAACTAAGTACAACAGAAAGTATATCAAAGAGCTGGAAATACAACCAAATCTTGAGGTATACATGCAATTCATTGTACTTAAAAAAACTTTAGAGTCTATTTCTATGGATAGAAGAAGATGATATGAGTGGATTGAACCAAGAGAGGACGAGGTGGAAAAAGCAGTGGAGAATTTAGTAAAAACTATATCTTTAAAAAATATAAATATCGAGGAGACGAAACTCAAAATAAACGAAACAAAAAAGCCCCGAGATAATCAAAGTGAGGAATATGAAGATGAAATTGTTTTAAATAATCCACAAATTGAAAATACTAATAATAATTAACAAATATAAAATAATAACCCAATAAACTTTTTCTATCATAATAGATAAATTATTTTCATTAGATAAACTAAATAAAAATATTTTATTGTACAATGTTATGAATGATATAGAAAAATTTATTAAGTAAAAAATATTTTTATTTTAATATTAAAAATCCATCATATTTTATACATCTTAACTAATATTATATTTAATAAATGTAGAATTAAAATTTATATATTAGTAAATAAAGTTAAAAGTTTATAATTGATATAAATTAAAAAAATATTAAATAGCATTATTTTTTAATCTTTATAATAAAATTATAAAAAGTTAAAATTTTAATACGTTATTTTATCAATTATTAAACTTTGAGAAAATAGTTTAATTAAAAGATAAATTTAAATAATATCGAGATTTCTTTAATTGTATAAAATTTTTTTTAAAACTTCTTTTAAAATTACAGGCTGAAATCAACAAAAAAATATTGTTTTATAAATTTTAGTGATTAATATAACATTTTCGTCTAAATATTAATATATAAAACAATACTAGTAACAACTGCAATTTTAATTATTATATAAATATATTAACTATTAAACCGTTTAAATAACTATATCCATTTAAAATGTATGAAAATAGTTGTTTTTCAATCAACTAGTTGAATTTAAATTTTCTACAAACCACATTTTATTTGTAGATAATAATTTGTTCCAAAAAATGTAAAAAATAACAAAAAAATTAACTAAAGATCTTGTGGTAATATATTCATTTAAATAAAAAATTCATATAAAAACTTAATTTTTATTTCTAAATACAGCGATACTGCATTTGTATCTTTCACAAAAAAATAGAAAACAATAAATCAAAAAAAAAAAAAATAAATGATATTCAATATAATTTTTTTAACGCAAAGTAATCGAAATCGACAAAATGATATGGACTTATTTAGATGAAGGGAAAAATTTTAAAATTTATATATACTGTATCTAACATAATGTGATCTATATATATTGTATAGTGAGAAAATATTTACAAAAAATGACAAAAACAAAAGTGCAAAGATTAAAATTATAGATAAAAAATAAATGGTTGCACTGCAAGATATAAATGAATATATGATCTAACACATTATTATTTCAAGGTTTCGTATTAGAAAATTTACTTGTGCATAATTTTTTGCTATATAAACTAAACGTTGAAGAAAGAATTAATAAAAAAGCGTAAAATATACAATTAAACTTTTACCCTTTTATATTACAAATTCTATTATAAATTTTTTAAATATATTTCTATAATTTTCTTTGTATATTATTATCTTTAACAAATTTTTAAAAAGAAATTATAAAAATCTGATTGTTTTTGAAAGAAATACAGTTTTTTAAAACAAATTTAGATAACATATAAATAAAACTTATTTTTGAATTTTTTATTGTAAAAGTTTAAAAATAACGGCATTAAATTTAAAAAAATAGTTTTAAAAAATTATAGCTGAAATATTTCATAAAATAAATTATGTATGATTAAAATAATACATTATTGGTCATAATAAAAATTTATAAAAATAAATTAATTTTTTTACAATAAATTTTTAAATTGTTGAATTATTTATAAGCATTACTGTATTTGTTAAAGATTATATTTTTGTCTATATTATTATATAAACATTAAAATTTTTAAAATACTAATTTATATTTTTTAAAAAAGAAAACAGGATTGTCATATTTTTATGAAAAAAGATAACTATAATAATCTAAATACAAAAAAAATCGTTTTTAAAAAAATTTAATATAAAATTTATAAAATATGCAATAATATTCGTTTGATTGATAAATAAATTACAAAATATATATATAAATGTTGTATTTTTATAACCTAAACTAAGATTTTATAGACTATAAAAAATAAATTAATAAAACATAAAATTTTGCAATAGAAAGATATAAATATTCTATATAGTGAAATAGAAATAAATTAAAACATTATTTAAATAATGTCTTATAGTTATAGTTTAAAAATAAAACATTTATTATTTATTTTAAAAAATTTGAAAAAACTATAAACAAAATTTATTTTAAAAATAAAAACTTTTTATATATTAAAGAATAAAAATTAATTTTTATTTTTCATTAAAAAACCTATATAATTGTAAAAAGATATTAAAAGTTTAATTTTAAAAATAACAATATAACAGTTTATAATTAATTTAAGTATTTTATTTTTACTTAGTAAATTAAATTTTATTATAAATAAATAACTAAGTGTTTTGTAAATATTTTATAGTAATAACATAATTCATAATTAATTTTGTTTTCATAACATATATTATTTATAATATTTTTAAAAAAATGTTGTTTAAATATATTGTAATAAAAGTGATGTAGATATATATTATAATAAAGTAAAACTGAAACATAGTTTAAAAGTTGTAGAGAATATTTTTTTAAATTTGATAAATTAATATGATTAAAGATAAGAACAAATATATATATTTTTATTAAATTTTATCAAATGGTCTGATTAAAAGATATTTTTTATACAAATATAATTATACATATAAATTTAATTTTCTTTTACAAGCTTTAATAGATTCTAATTATTTAAATCTAAAAATATTGCATACTATAACATTATAATATTATTTTTAATTTTTATTATTATATTAAGAATTTTGATAAATATTAGAATATTTATTTTATTTTTATTTTAAATGATAATATCAAATCTCAAAAAAAATATATATATATAATTTTGTCTAAATAAATAATATAAAATTAAAAATTAAACATATTGTTTGAAATTATTATTTTATGATAATTTAAAAAATTTTAGATAAAAAATATGATAAAAAATATGATAAAAATTTCACAACATTTAAAGAACATCATATAAATATTAATTTTATCATTCAATATGTTTTATTTTTACATGCTTGACATTATCTTCATTTTTTTTATGTTGATCTATTTTTTTTAAATTTACATAAAAATATATAATGTTTTTAAAAGACATTTAACAGTAATTAAAAATATTTATCCAAAAAAATTAAAATTTACAATTTTATTATCTATAAAATATAAACAAAAGTTTTTTTCTTATTGTAAAATCTATAAAACAAATTATTTTTTTTCATTTTTATCTGAATATATTAAAGTAAACAAAATAAATTTATAGTAAAAAAAATTTAATATTCAATTTAATAATCTTATCACTACCAAAAACAGTAATAGCTTAGATATTAAATAGCATATTTTGCTTGCAATATAAACAGTTAAAAAAACATTTATACTTTTATTTGATTTTTTACAAATATGACATGGCATACTTTTTTTATATTTTAAAAATATTTGATATTAAAAATAAAAAATCATTTAAAACAATCAAACGATTATTTAATATTATTATTTTGTTTAAAAAATAATACAGATATATTCGTATGTAATCTTTATTTTAAAATTAAAATAAAATGTCTTGTAATTTAACATAATATATAATAATAAAATATTTAAAAACATATGTTTAAATAATATATATATATTTAGATTTTAAAAATTATTTCGATATCTCCATAAACTTTTTTAAAAATATCAATATAAAAAAGATCATTTACGATATTTATTTTTTATAAAATTGTAAAAATCTATTAGTTATATTTATTAATATAATAAAAATATAAATTATTGATGTAAAATACAAAAAAATAAAATATATGATTTTCACACAAAAAATTTAATTTATAAAATTTATCAAAAACTTCTAAAATAATTAAATTTTAAATAACTGAAATTCAAACTCACCCATATGTTTTTATGAAATATAAATAAATTGTAATTTTTTTTAACTTTATACTGTATATAAAATTTTTAAAATATTTACTTAAAACATATTCATAATTTTTTAAATCTATTTATTTATCATTTGATCGATAATCAGATCATTTAATAACTATTTTTTAAAAGTAATTTGTTTTTATTTTTTCTAGAATTATTTTTTAATTATTTTGTAAAAAAACTATAAATATTTTTTTTAAAATAAGGGTCATGTTAAGCTTTCTCACAACATTAATGTTTGTTGCAGCTAGTAAACCAGATGCAGCCATAGGAATTGACTTGGGTACAACATTTTCATGTGTAAGTATTCTAAAGAAAGGAGAAACACGTCCAACCTTTTTACAATTTGAAAATGGATTATTTACATATCCATCAGTTGTTTTACACAATAAAATTGATGGAAAAACACTTTGGTTAACAGGACACGAAGCAAATAATCATCATGTAAATAATCCATCTACTAACTATTATTTTGGATTTAAGAGATGTGTGGGTGTATCTAGTTTAGATGAAATTACTAGACTTGATGATTTTAAAAAGAGTGTTACTTTTCCAATAAGAAGAGCATTTCAAGATGGAAAACACAAGCTTGAATTTTTAGTATTAGATGATAGAAAAAATGAAATTGAAGTTACAGATGCAGAACATCTTTCATCTTATGTTTTACGTGATCTTAAAACAGAAATTGAAAAGTATTACAATATTGTAAGTTTGGCTATTACACATCCTGCTTACTTTTCACCATTGCAAGTTGAAAATACGAAAAGAGCAGCAGCCTTAGCTGGTCTTCCTGAACCAGTTATGGGAAAAGAACCTGTTGCAGCTGCTGTTGCTTATCAAGCAATGGAAAATTTAAAGTTTGAAAATAGCTCAGAAGGAATTATGGTATTTGATTTAGGAGGTGGTACTTTTGATGTATCAGTAGTAGAAACAGATGGTAATTCATTGTATGTAAACAAGCATGGAGGAAACAATTTCTTGGGTGGAGAAAATGTTAATGATAATTTAACAAATTATTTTGCAAGTCAAATCAAAAGTAAATTCGGATTTGATGTTAAAAATGATCAAACAACACTTTTAAGATTAAGAAAATTTGTAGAAGATTTTAAAATTAAATTATGTACTCAGTATTCTAAGGACAAATCTGCAAACGAACATAAAGATACTTTTATTTTTAAAGATGCAGATTCAATTGAATTTTCAATGACAATGAGTAAGTTTGATGAATTAAATAAAAAATTTTACAATGAAATTGAAAAAGTACTCATTGATCCTGATTATGGTATGTTTAGAAAAGAAAATGAAAGATCTAAGGGACACGATGAACCACTTGAAAAAGAATCGATTACAAAAATTCTTTTAGTCGGTGGTTCCAGTAGAATTCCTTATATTAAAACATTATTAAGAAAAATATTTCCTAGTGATGGTAATAAAACTGTAGCTTTATATGATAGTCTAGATGCCGATACAATTGTTGCAGAAGGTGCTTGTTTATTAGCTGCAGGTGAAGTAGATATGCTTCCTGAAGATCTCGCTATTGAAGTTTCTGACTCAGTACCTCTTTCGATCGGTGTTTGTACAGATCGTAATGAATTTACAGCCATTTTGTTAAAAGATTCTAGGATTCCAGGAAAGGGAGAGAAAGAATTTACTACATCATATGATAATCAAGAGAAAGTTATGATTCAGGTAGCTATTGGAGAAAGATATTTATTCAGCGATAATCAATTTTTAGGTAAATTTGTACTTGATGTTCAACCAAATCAACCAAAAGGAATGCCTAGAATTTCAATTGAAATTGCTATGACAACAGATGGAACTATAGAAGTTAAAGCTATAGATAAAAATACCAATAAAGAAGCAGGAATTAGATTTGACAGTGTAGTATCAAGAATGGACAAAGAAAAATATCAAGAAATTTTAAGAGATGCTGAAAAGCATAAAGAAGCAGATGCTGAATTAAAAGCCAAGTTTGATAAATTAAAAGAATTTGAATTTACAATTGAGATGACTAAAAATAGAATTAGTGTATCTGGTGTTTCTGAAGAAGATAAGATTGATGTTGAAGGTTTAATTAACGGAGCTAATAAATGGTTAAATGATAACAAGAATACAGCTAGTAAAGCAGATATTGAAGATAGGTTGACAAGTTTTAACGAAGCAGTAACCGGTATTTTAGATAAGAAAGCTGAAACTCAACCCGAAGTAGAAAAGACTGAACCTGAAGTAACTCATCATGAAGATAAAGAACAAGGAAGAGAAGAGTTGTAAGAAATAAAATTTTATTTTTATTTTTTAATAATATTTAATATTTTTTTGTTTAAAGATATAATAATGTTAAAAATACTATTTGAAATAATTTAAATTGCTATTTTTTATATTAATAATTTTATTATCGTGGAATTATTTTATTTACTAATTTAAAAATAATATTATTTTAGATTTTAGTCGTTAAGAATATTAAATATTATTTATTAAATAAAAAAAATTATAAAAAGATAAATTATACACTACAACAACGTTAATTTAAATTTTTAAATTGTAGTACATATTTAAATTTAGATATTAACTAAGCACAACTTTACATAAAAATATTTTATTTAAAATAATTAAAAAAACACTAAATCAAATAAATATTTTAATTTTTTTATGTATTATAATAAATTAAAGAGATAGAATTCATTAAAACAAATAAAAATCTTTATTAATAAATTTATTTTTTCAAAAAATATATCATAAGTAGTTAATAATCTTAAAATTATGACAAAATATATAATTTATTACCAAATTAGTTATAATAAATTTACTTTTTTAGAGTTAAATTTTATAAATTTAATAATACAAAAATTGATCTTGTCATTAAATTTAAAAAATTAAGAAGTTAAATTTTTCTTTAAATAAAAAACATTAAATTTTTGTAATTTATAATAATTACCATTTAAATAAAAATAATAATAAAAATATATAACAATCTGTATATCGATCTAAATTTATATATTGTAAAATACAAACATCACAATCAAAAATTTTAAAATAATACGAATTTAAAATATTACTAATAAAAGATTAATCTAATAATTTATTAAAAATTTGAGATTTCATCATCTTCAAAAATTAATATATTTTCACCAAGCAAATCCTTTATAATTTTTTTTACTGTATAGGTTGAAATTTTATACATATCTAAAGTATATATATCTATTGTGTTTGTCTTTACTAAGAACAATTTATCATTAAAAACATAAACTTTATCATATGTCAAATCATATGCTAGTTTATTTACATATAATTTATCTTTAATTAATATTAATTTGCCGTTATGAAATTCAAAATCTTTAACATTTTTATCAATAATATATCTAAAATGTTTATTTTCAAAGTTTTCGTTACTTTTAAAATTCTCTTTTTTTAATAAATATATTTTGTTATCAATAAATTTATATTTAATAATTTCTTTTTGTAAACAAATATTTATCATATCACTCCTTAAAATATTAAAACCATCATTACTTTTAATTATATAATAAATAATATCCTCTAAAAAAAAATATCGAATAAATTTTTTACAGTATTAATTCTTTTTAAAAAAATCAAATCAGAACTTAAAAGATAAATATCTATTTTATTTCTTATTAAAATAAATATTAAATTATTAGAAACAAAAATTCCATTGTTTTTTATAGCATATATTTTAAGTATTTGTAAATTGTTTTTAAATATATAAATATTATTTTTATAACCTGAAAGTAATAGATTATTTTTAGAATTCTCATTATCTAAATATCTATTGTCTTTGTTGTTTTTTATTTGATCTAATGCATCATTATTTTCTATTATATTATTATTTATTTTTGTATTTGCAAAATTATGTTCGCTATTACATTTAGAATCAAACACAGGATCAACTTTTAAAAAACCTACAATATCATTTTTTGTAGAAATTTGTATGTTAAAAACTTTACTAGCAAATGGCAAATTATAATAAATATTTTTTTCATTTGTTTTAATATTATATTTTATAAATTCATATTCATTAAGAATGTATAAATATTCTTCATAATTTACTAATTTAATATTTGAACTGATAAATTCACATAAATATTTTATATTGTCCCTCCTTAAATCAAGTGCACTAAATTTATTATTTTTAGTTAAAATATATAAAATATTATCTATTTTAAGAGTATTAACTATAGGTGTGTCGTGTTTGTGTAATATATATATGTCGTATCTTTTTGAACTTGTAAATTTATTATTAGACTGATCCATTTCTAATTCAGAATCTGTATTTTTTAAATTATCGTCTTCTTTTATAATAATAATCTTTCCTTGTAATGTACTACAAATAATGTAATTATCTTTAACATATAAGTAACTAACATGTTCTGCTTTGCAAATAAATTCAATATTTTGTTTTTCCAAATTTAATCTGTATATAGATGAATTTTCATAATAATATAAAAACTTTTCATAATAATAATAGATATTATAAGTATATGTAAAAAAATATAATTTACTATTATAAATATGAAAATCTTGCACTTTGTCAAATTTAAATTCTTCACGATTATCAAAATTTATTTCTGAACCATTAATATAAAACTTATTATTAAATTCTTTTACTATATTTTGACAAATAGTAGTTTCTAATAATTCATTTAAATGCGTAAATTTTAATAAAAAATTATCTCGTTGTATGTATATATAATCTTTATCTACAATTAAATTTTTATTAGAATTTGTTAAATTTGGCATTAAAGGGTATAACATAAATTTAAAATCAAAACCTTGTATTTAAAAAAAAATTTAGTATATCATATTTTTATGAAAATTACAATGTAAATTCTTTGATGTTTTAATTTATTTGATTATTAATCTTAATAATTTCTTACGTTTACAAATAGTTAAATCTTTGTATAATAATTAAAAAAATAACTTTTTTTATTATTAGAATGAAAACAAAATTTAATAAAATAAATTTTTAAAAAAAATTTAAAAGATTGAGAAATTTTTAAATAATAATAAATTTCTTATTTGTAATTTAAATACATATAAACAAATTTAAAGATTAAAAGATTGTTTAAATAGAAAATAACAAAAACATTTGTCTGTATATAAATTATAATTAAACATTTATTGTTATATTTAAATATAATGATATGTGTTTAAAAAATTATCACATTGATTTATTCAATTGGTCAATTTATCATTTTAAATATATTATTTATTTTATGTGTTAATTTATTTTATTTTTTAGAACAATAAAAATATAAATAGTGTTAACCCTTAATATATAGAAAGCAGTAAGAAAAATGAGAAACGTCCTATTACAATACATCAAAGTAAATAAAAGTATTTTTAATTAAAAAAATTAACAATCTAAGTCTTTTGTAGAGAGCTGCCTAAGTTTGGAGCTCTTCCGCAAGTCTTTGCTACAATATGAGTTGTTATATTGAATAATAATTATGAAATTTAAATTTTTGTTAATTGATTTCAATATTAAAAAAAATTTAAACTTTTTAAAAATATTTTTATTTAATTTTAAATAAATAAATATTTATAATGATATATAATAGATTGAAAATAATTTATTATTTTTAACAATGTATTGTTTTTCTCCAGTTTAGATTAAACAAGATTCTTTTTATTAAATAAATTGATTTAAAAAAAAATTATTTACATATTTCAGACAACTTTATATAATGTTAAAAATATAAACTAAAAGTATTATTGCTTTTTAACATGAATAATATTCCAATTTATTATATTTTATATACAAAAAAATATTTAATATTTACAGTTTAATTGATTCTTTCAAATTTATAATATCTTTAACGTATTTTTTTGCGAGTATAAATTGTATTCCCATTCTTATAATAACAGGATCTTTAAATTTGTCAATTTCGTGTATAGTCTCATCTATCATTTCAAAAAATCTTTTATCACTATCTATATTTCCTTCGCTTAATATAAAATAAATTCTGTCATAATTTACATCTTGTATATTTTTAGTATTATGTTTTAAAAAATTACATCTTAATTTAATTAAAGTAAGAAGAATATGTAGTTTAACGTTGTCAAGATGTATATTTTTTGTTTCTATTTTATATGTTTCGTTAAGTTTTTTTATTAAATATTGACCAAATTTAAACAACGATTGATATATATTCAAATGCACTCTTGTATTTACATTAGTATGTTTTATTTTATATTGTTGTGTATCTGAATAATTATACATATGAGAATTAATCAAAGAATTATTGGTGTGTTTATTTAATTTTAAAGGAACATTTTTACGTTTATTATTAAATATCTCATTCATTCCGTTTTTTTATGTGATCGCTCAGTACTAAATTCTGTTGTGAAAAAATTATATTTTTTTCTGATATTACTGAATTAAAATCATGATTTATAAAAGATTTTTTTTATTTTTAAATACATGATTTGTGTTATTAGGTATTTGTTCTTGTTTATATGACATATTATCATTTTGATTATCTTTTATATCAACATTTGTTAAGGAACGATGTATTTCGTGAAGATTTGTTTCTATATGTGCATTAGAAAATTTTTTTGGTGTATTTTTCACATTATTAAATTTATAATCATGTTGATTAATTTATATCTGTTAAAATTTATGATTTACAACGGTTATATTTTTACAATTAAATCTGTGATCATATTTTTTAGATTCTCTTTGCATTGATATAAAAAAATTATCTGCGTTTTGTGAATTGTTTTTTTCATAATTGATTTCATTATGATTATACAAATTTTCTTTATTAACAAGAAATGAACTTAAAAATTGTATATTTAAATTATTTGTTGTGGTACTAAAAAATTCGTGGTTTGATTCAGTAAAATCACTTTCTTTTCGTAAGTTTTTTATTTCAGAAGAATTGAAATAATGGCCATTACTATTAGTTTCTGTACTATTAAAAGAATGCAAATTATAAATTGAATCAGTACTAATTTCTATATTATTAAATTTATCATTTTTAAATAAATTTGTATAAACATCAGTAGACTTGAACTTATGAGCAGAAGTATCGAAATTATTAGAAATTAATTGTGTTTTTTCTTTTGATGAAAATTCATCGTTTAATTTTTTTATACTTTCGTTTTCTTTTTTGTAATAAAACTTTTTATCTGATGTAATACCAAAATTATTTGAATTTAATAAATTTAAAAAAATTTCTATATGTGTTATAATTGAATGTATCCATTTACTAAATAAGATATTACTTTTTTTAATTATTTTATCTCTTTTTTCAGTATAAATCATTTTATTTTTTATATAAGTATAAATTTTATCTCTTCTATAATATATAAATTTATTAAATCGATTTATCTTATAATCAATTATTATTTTTAACTTGTTTGTTATTAAAATGTTCATATATTTAAATTTTGAATTTATTTCTGTTTTAAGTTTTAATATTTCAATTGTTTTATTTGTTGATTTCAATTTATTTAAATTAATTGTTATATTGTACTTAGTGTAAAACAATTTTAAAAAATATTGAGCTTTTTCAATCTGCAATGTATAAATTTTGTCTAAACTTGATGTAATATCTTTTTTTATGTATTTAAGTTTTGAATTAAGAATGTTTTGTTCAATTTGTTGTAATTTTAAAATCATGTCATTCATATTTTATACAATAAAAAATATTTATATACATAAATTAATTGTTGGTGCGTTTTAAATAAAAATGTATTGGTTTTGTATAAACAAATGATTTTTGATTTTGATCACAAAAGTCGTTACAAGAGGTTTCAGTATTAAAAAAATTATATTTTTATTTTTTAGCATATAACGTATTTTTTAAATTTAAATCAAATTATTATTGTAAAAAATCTAAAACATTTATTATGCAAATATTGAATTTTCATTATTTATGATATCATTGTAAAACATATTGTCTTTTATATACATCATGTTTTTCTATAAATTTGACTTAAACAATACCAAAATGTTTGATAATTTTTTTGTATATAATTAAATAAAATTTTTTTTACAAACATATACCCAAACTTAATTGTTTTTTTAAGTATATAACTATCTATAAATACTATATTAATTTAAATCATTATTTGGTTTACAAAAATATTTTTTATATTTAAATAATCAAAAAATATTATTTGTTAAATCATATTTAAACATTGAGATTTATAAAGTATTTAAATAAATGAAAAAAAATTAAAAATTATATATATATATAATTTAAGTTCGGCTAAAACATGTTTAAATAATTATTGAATTTAAAAATATATTATTCAATTTGATTTTCACTTTTATTTCATTATTTGGATTTTAAAAAATTTTATTTTTTAATTCTTGCAAATATAAATTTTAAAATTTTGATATTAAAATATAAAGAGCATAAATGAAGTATTTTGATATTTTTGAAATATTTATTATATTTATATCCATTCTTTATAATTTGACAATAATATTAACAAAATTTAAATTGTAAATTAATAGATATATAAAAATTTTGTTATAAGCAATATTTTTACAAGAAACATAATATAATATTTTTTTTAAAAAATATATAATCATATTATAGTATATACAAATTCTTAAATTTAAAAAATAAAATTTTTTATCCAATTGAATATTTTATTAGATTTAAAAAAAAATTCTAAAATATTTTTATTGCCCTTTAATGAATTTTCAGTCTGCATCTAATAATGATAAAGAAAGTTTTGAAAATAATAGTAACAAAGAACATAGATCTAATGAATCAAAAAAAGATGATAATGATAGCAATGTAGAGGAAGTGAAAGATGTAAATGAATTATCTATAAAGGAGAATACAGATAAGCTTTTGGATTTAAAAAATAAAGAAAAATCAGATAAAAAAGAAAGTGTAAAGCCAATAACTTCTACTAGTGAAATAACTAAATCATATGTTGAAGAAAAAAACGGAGTTGAAATTAAAAATAAAAAGAAAGAAAGTTCTTTTTTGACATCTTCTATAAAAAAATCAGATGATATCGAGACAACAGAAGACCTAAAAAAAATACAAGAAGATTATATAGAAACAAACATAAATGGTAAAATTAATTTTAAATCAAGATGTCAATTGTATATGTTTAATAAAGAGAAAAAAAAATTTGAAGAAAGAGGTGTAGGTTCAATTATGATTGTTACACAACATGATAATAATATGACTAAAATTATGATGACAAGAGATGGTATTATGCGATTCGGATGTCATCATTACATTAATCCTAGATATCCATTAGTTAAAAATACTAAATTGAGTAATGCTTGGGTGTGGATGACTACTGAAGATACTATTGATGATGATAAAAGTGACAAAAAGATGTATTTGGTTAAATTTGAAGAGGACAGTGAATCTTTATATTTTAAAGAAGAATATGATAAAGGCCTTAAATCTAATAAGGAAATTTTAGATAAATAAATGATATTTTAATTATTTTTTATTATTATAATTTGTTAATGTTAGTTTTTGTCATAAAAATATATAATTTAATTGATAATGTTCAAATTAAATATCAATATTTTATTTTTAACTGTTTTAAAATATAAAATTTTTTGTTTTTCTTTTTGAATAACTTAAATTGTCAAGTTAAATACTTTTATCAAACAAAATATTAAAAAAAAATTTATTAAATTTGAATTATCTTTAATTACATTAATAATTTTTTTAAACTATATTTTTATATTTACAAATAAAGTACAATAATACTTTTTTTAACATTAAAAAACAAAATAATATAATTCTTAAATTACTTTTAAATATAATTTATAGATTAATTTAAATAAATTAACTATAAAAGCTTAAATAATAGATACATTATAAAAAAATAGGAAATTAATGATTATTAAAATTTAAAATTAAGGTATATACTATATTTGTCTAAATTAAAACTTGATATAAGTAAAACACAATATATAAAACTTTACTCTGAGCAACTAATATTAATATTTTTCATATTTTTACATTAGTTTTTTTAATATTATTTTGGTAGATAAATTTAAATATTAAAAAAAATTAAAATTATTTATATAAATTTATACGAAATTATGTTTTATTTATTTTTTTTGTGTATAAAAAATCATCAATATTTAAGTGAAAAAATTTATAAAAATATTAATTTATAATTTTTAACAAGTTACAATAAATTGTATTTATTATTTGATTTAATTTTTTTCATTCAAATTATGTCATAATATATTTTATTGTAAACCATCATTGATAATAGCATTGGTAGATATATATAAAATTTAAATCTGCAAATATCTTTCAAAAATATATATTTTATTATTAATTTCATAGATCTAATATAACTATTATCATTGCAATAAAAAAACAATATTAAACATTTTAACCATATAAAAACGACATAAGGTTTGATGTTAATTTTATAAATTCTTCTAGTCGTTATTACTGTTTTAAATAATTTAATAATTGGAATTATAATGATAATTAATGCATGTAAACTATCAAATTTTCTTTTTTGTCTTTGGCAAATAAATTTTGTATGTTCATATATTTTTGACAATAAACTTTTTGAAGGATATAAAATATTAAATTTTTTTTCATTACTGTTCATTATATGATTATCTGCAATATAAAAATATCTATGTTTCATATTACTGTATATACTACCATAAACTTCATTAAATTTATTTATACCTAAGTATAATCCAGTGTTTGTATTTTTAATTGTAAAACACTCTTTACGCGCATTTAATGCTTTTTCCGTTCTAAATAATTCATTATTAGTGCCTTCAATTGAATCCCAATCTGACAACTCTAAATTAAAAAATTTATCATTATCATTTACATGATTTATTGATAAAAATTTACGTGTTTTAACATGCATTAAACGAAATGCATTTTTTTTGTTATATAAAATTTGCCACACACAATTAGAATTCAATTCAGGGGTCGATAAAATTTTTTGATCATCAAAAGAAATATAGGTTTTATGATATTTGTTTATAATGGTAATAAAAGATTTATGTTTAACTTTTAAATGGGTCGGTGTTGTTTTTATAAATGAGCTATTAAATTCTAAAGAAAAAGATGAAGATATAGTGTTATTTCTTAACTCATAATCAAAATAAAATATGCTTATATATATTAAAATAGGAATTAATGTTAAAAGAATTAAATTTTTGCAGAACTTAAAAGTTTCATAATAAACATTAGTTCTTCTATTAGTGAGTCTAATAAAATAATTATAAATTTCTATCATTAAAATTATTAAAACATCATATACACTTGAAATATCGCACACTATACACAATCCTAAAAAAAATGATTTAAAAATAATATTTTCTATTTTTTCACTTATTGTAATAAATATTAATTTATAAGATAATTGTGAATTATTTTCATATAAAATCAATGAAGCAAGAATATTATTTGAAAATAATATGAAAAATATTGTATACTTTAGTATAGTAGAAAATAAAGAACCAAATGTCGATATCAAAAAATAGTCTAGTATTCCTGGTAAAGGTGGTATATTTGTAGCCATAAATTTTTTAAGTTTATAACTATTAATTGTATCTATATCTATGTTGTAATTTTTTATTGAATATGAAGTTATAATTATACAAAATAATTTTTTATACATATTGTTTTTTTTTAAAAACTATTAATAATAATTTTAAAACAAAAACTGATTTAGTAAACATTTACAAAAATATTTAAAGTACAATTTTTTTTGTTTAACGTATAGAAAAGTTTAAAATTTAAATTAAATAATGATATTTTATTTAAAAGATGTACATAATTTATTAATTGAAAATAAAATTATATTATATTGTTAAAAAAAATTAATACTTAAAAATTTACTTATAATTATTAAATATAAATAAATTAAATACTTTAAAATAAATTTAATAATTTTATTTTTTCTGTGTTATCCACTTTATTATATGCATCAAAAGCATAACTTAAATTATTATAAAATTAAATTATATATATTTTTGTTCATAAATTTGTATTTTTTTTCTACATTAATTTAATTTTTAACATATAATTAAAGTATAGTTAAAATTGTAATTTACATTATTTTTTTTTCTTTTCGTAAATTTTTTATTTTATAACAAAACATATAAATTAAACTTTTTATTAAATTCTTATAAACCTTTAAAAAATTTAGTATTTAATGTAATTATAACGTATGATGTTTTTTAGTTGTATATCATCATATTTTAAATATGTTTGACAAACAAATAATCTTATATTTTTATATTTTATTTTATTTTTATAGTTAAAAAATGTTAACAATTTGTAATAGACAAAAAAAGGTATAGTATTTTTTAATTTTTGTTACTTTGAAATTTATGATTCAATTTATTTTTTTTAACATACGGATTTTTTATTATTTTTAATAAATTTTAAATAATTTAAGTAAATAAAATTAATTGTTTTCATAAAGTAAAAGAATTAATTTTTTAATAATTTAAGTAAAAATCTAATTTAATTTTAGATTTTTTTATTGATTAACTAATAGAATATAAATCGGAAAAATTTCAAAAAATAAACTAAAATAACTCGAAATAAAATTAATCATATTAATATCATAAAATTTTATTTTTAATATTTGTATCATTTAAATATAAATTTAATTTATAACATATAATTATTTTTAAATTTAGATTATTTAAAATTTATAATTTTAAATAAAATTGTAATAAATATTTTAAGTATTTGGTATATTTATATATAAAATTAAAACATATTGACTATTTTTATAAGACAAATATTTTTTTAATTTAAAATTTAATTTTAATGAAACACAAGACAAATAATTTAAAAAATTATAATTTAAATAAAAAATTAATAACAAAAATTTTAGTTATTTCTCTTTTTAAATTACAATAGTGAAATTTAATAGTATTAATTTTTAATTTTTTCTTAAATTTATAAAAATTCTAAATATCGCTCTCAATTTAAAACAAATTGTTTTGTGAATTTTTTGAAACATGTTTGAGATTATCGATATATAAAAAATATAGAAGAAAAAAAACATTTATATGTTCCATCTTCTTTTTACTATATTATGCAACACGCCACAACCTGCACCAGAAGTAGTACCGATCTACTTAGACATATTTATAAGTGACAAAGGTCGACGAGAATTTGAACTAAAAATGGATAATCTAGAAAATGCAGTTGATATTGTCAAATCAAAAGTGGAAAGCGATTTAAGAAAAAGAGCAGAAAAAGAACCAACAAATAAAAATCCAATGTTTCAATTTAACATAACTATTCAACCAGAACTTCCGATAGGAATAGATTTAGATACGTGTGGGTATTCTATTGAACAATTGAGTAATCAACTTCAACAAGTTCATACAATCGATCCAGGAAAAAATGTTTTATTGTTTTATAATTGTGACTCAGAAATTTATAATGATGATTTTGCTAATGCTAAGCTCGAAAGTCCTTTAATTGTTCAAAGTAATAATACTCTATGCGTCAAAACCATGACAACTTTTGTTAATGCAGAACGTACAAAATTTGAATTAACACTTGCTAACGCTTTATTACATGCATGCGGTGCTAATTCTAAAAATCCAGTTTCTTTAAGCGAAGAACCTGAAGGAGATATGGGTGTAAGCATTAATTTTTTTTATAAAGACAAAGCTTTTGATTTAATGCATGCAGAAAGATGTGAATTATAATAAATTTGTTTATAATATAATATTTAGATTTTAAATATCTTAGTTTAAATGTTTTAACACAATAATTTTTATTTTTTAAATTTATTGAAAATATTTGATATTTTTTAATAATAGTTTATTTTACATATTTAATGAAAGATTTTTGTAATTATATATTATTTTAATAAAAAAGTGTAACTGGTTTGTAAAAATTCATATGTATATACTTCTTTTTATATTTTCTTATTCTATTAAAATTAATAGAAAATATTTTTATAATATAAATATACAATTTTATAAATTTGCAATTTTAATCTTTCAAAAAAAACAAACATTTAATATTGTGAATTTTTAAATGAAAATACTATATGAAAATTTTATATTATGTTAATAAAATATTTAAGTACTAAAAACATAACAATAATTTTTAATTTTCACACAAAAAACTCATCAATTACTAACAAAAATTTTTTTATACAAATCATAATTTTTGTTAATATTAATTAAAAGCATTGTTATTGTACAATTATACGTTATTTGAATTGATATTATAATTTATAATTTGTAATTTAGAGTTTGTTTTTGTTTAAATGATATTTAAATTGTTTCAATAAAATTTAAAACTTTAATTTATTTAAGCAGATAACAAATTTTTTTTTAATTTAATCTTTATAGTGTTTCTTATTATTATTTATTATATTATTTTTGTGATTATAGATAAAAAACCTTTTTTAAATATTTTAAAATATTACTATTTAAATATTTTTTGACTTATTAATTTAATTAATTTGTTATATATTTAAAAAAATTTTAACTATAAAAAGTATTATGATGTTTATAAATTAGCTCAAATGACTATTTCTTTTGAACAAAAAACATAATTTATTTATTTATTTAAGTAAATAGAAAAGTTATTTTTTATATCGAGAAACATAATTTAGTATAGTCAAATCTAAAATATTTTTATTCTAATAAAATATTAAAAATAAAACAAAACGATTATTGTACAAACAAAAAAGCTGATATATTAATCTATAATTAATGAATAAGTAACTAATGATTATTTTTTTTACTTATACATTATATAAGTTAAAATTTTTTAATTAATTATAAATAGGTTTTTTTAAATATTGCATATAAATAAAAAATATTTTTTAAAAATTTGACAAATTCTTAAGTATTAATTTATCTTAAAAAAGTATTAATTATATAACCTATAAAAGTTTAATTAATATTTATTCTTTCTTTGTCAAAGATTAAAAAAAAATTTAAACTTCGTAAACTAATTTTATCTTCTTTATAATAAAATTAAATTAAATATTTAAGTTTTGATTTTTACATAATAATGAAGTTGTTTTTTAAACATAATTTAATTATAAATCGTTCAAAAAAATTTTAATATATTTTTATTTTATAGTAATTACTTATGAAAATTTTTTAATATAAATGAATATAATATTGGATATTTAAGAATAAATATCAAAAATTTTTAAATTAAAAAAGATTTATTTAACTAATTATACATTAAAAATATTTATAAATTTAACTGTTTATTAATTTAATAACAAGTTTTGAATGCAAAATATTTGTATAAAATATTTTCTATTTTCAACATTTTTGAAACACAGAGAAAAACAAACTTTTATCTCAATGAAACATAAAGTAAAAACAAATTTAAAAAAACAACATGTTTATTTTATTTATGCTTTTATTATATAATAGAACTGAAGAAATAAGTGTTAATATTTTATATGAGAAATTATTAGAACCACAAATAGAACAAATTCATAAACAAGTAATACAAACCATTATAGATAGATATAATCTTTTTTTAAGTCAAACTAATATTATACTTAAATTGGAAGAATTAAAAAGTTTTAGTTCATTTGCTTTAGACAATAAATATTATAAATTAAAAAAGCATGGTGGAACAAGCGATTTAACTTCTAGAATGGAGGATATAATAGATTTAAAGGGAAATTATGTTGTAATAGCATCTTCTCCAGACGATGCAATTGATGATTTGTATCACGAGATGAAAAATCCTTGTATGTCTAAATATATAACCTCTTTTTCTTCTATAAGTGCAATGGACTCAGACACTTTAACATATTTAATTTTAGCATTGCAAAGATGGGCATCAAAATTATTTGATTATGATATGCCCAATGTTTTTAAAAATTTTAAAATTGAAGACTTAAGTAAATTAAGTAATCATTTAACAAAAACAAATTTTATAAATTCATTATATAGTTGTAAAAAAAAGCCTTATAATAGCAATTTACAAAATTATAGCGATAATACAAATTTTAATGAACAATTTAAAAATATTGTACAAACAGCAGAAGTTGACTTTAATAAAAACAAAATTTTCGATGACTTTAAAATTTCTGACAATGAAAATAATATAAATTATAAATCTAATAAAAAATCTAAATCACAAATATCAGATAAACTTGTTACAGAAATAGTAAATCGTGTAAAAAAAGAATTAGAACTAAAAAATTTATCTAAACAAAAAAGTAGAAGAATTGTGAGATTGAAAAGTAATAGGAAAAAAAACTATAAACATAAATTAAAATTTATTTGTTTTAAAAAGTTTTTTTATCTTTTCTATTGTTTCATACATAAAAAAAATTATTTAGACCAATAAAATCCATCTGTTGTAGCATGTTCGGTAAATGGAGATTCTCCTTTTTTAACTGGCGGAAAAAGAGAGTCCATAAAATCATTTAAAGATTTATAAGTATTTGTTAATTCTCCTATATATTCACCATATAATTTACCACTTTCATCAACGGTAAAAATACGTATTAAAGAAATACCAATGGATTTATATGTTATAATATCAGTAATTCTATTTCCAAACCCTGCAGCAAAGGGATTATTTCCGCCAAAAATTTCCTTTAAATTCTCTAAGCATGCAATTTTAAAATCTTCAGGTCGTTTTATAACAACTTCTCTATATAATGCTGCAAATAAACCATCTGGAGACAATATCACTGGACCTTCAGGCAATTTAGCTCCATTTTGATCAATATTTGTTAAATAATTTTTTGTGCTAAAGGATTGTTGAAGGGGCCTAGCAGTTAAATACATGATTTTGTAACCGCTTCTATATAATTTTGAAAATAAACTAGCTATGCCTACATGTGTCCAATCTTTTCCTATTAAACAATAAATATGTCCCCAAATATCACTTTTTGTTATAGTACCATCAATATCAGATATTATTATTTTTTCATCATAAGACCAAAGATATATATGACCTTCTAATTGTTTATTAACCCCGCCTACCTTAAAAATTATACTATTTTTTCCATATTTAAGATTTAGTTTACTTAATTCTTCATGATTTAAACGTAAAGAATATGCGATATTTCTTTTAAGAAGTTTTTTTGTGCCAAACAAATTCCATCCTATTATTTTATTATGTTCATTTTCTAGAAGTTCTATTAATTTTTTCGATCTATTCATATTTACACCTCTCAATTCAAAAAACATTCGAGTAAAAAAATTATATGAAAAATAAAAAACACATTTACAATTTTTGCATCCAGAAAGTCTAACCACAATATTTTTTTCATCACTTAAATTTTTACATATAAAAGAAGCAAAAGTAGCATGAATTGATATTTGAAATTTTCTATCCATACAATTTGAAAATGTTATCTCAGTTTCACAACAACCTCTTGGATCACACTTTTTTTCAATTTTACTGAATGGTGCATACAAAAATAATCCATTTAAAATTAATAATAATTGTCTATATTTATTAATCAACCAATTGTAATATTCTGTTGATCCAAATATATTTTTAAATTTATTTAATTTAAATGCCTTTTCACTATAAAAGTCATCTGTAGATACATTTCTATAACCTAAATAAAACGTACGTTTATCAAAATTATCCATTCGTATATTCCTAAAAAATTTTCTTGTAATTTCATCCAATTCTAAATTTTTTACACTTAGTTTACTAAAATGCATTTTTAAATATTCATCTATACTATCATCTTTTATTTTATCTAATGTATTTATGTATCCTAATACATCATCGTAATGAATATCTTCATCTTTACTAGAATGTTTTTCAAAACACAATTCTCCCTGAGGAGTAATGAACATAGGTATATCATGTATCATTACATTATTTACGATTAAATGAACTTGCTGAGCTTTCATATTAGGAAAATATAATCTTCCGAATTTCAATTGAAAATCTGAACATCTTAATTTACCTTTTTGATCTTTTACGACAATAATATCATTAATACCACTAAATGTAATAATATTAACATTATTATAAATTCCAGAAAAAGAGTTAAATATTTTACTTACTAAACCCATTAGGGATATTAAAAAAATTATTTTTTGTTTCTTAATAATAACATCTAATTAATTTTGTAAATTTTATTAAAATTAAAACTTGTTATATAACATAAAAATCTAAAAATTATTTTTTATTAAATTTTATATATTAAATCTATTAATTGTTTATTCAAAATACTTTAAAAAATGTTTGTGTTTTAATAAAAAATAAATTTTTAAATGATTTTAAAAATAATTATTATATATCCTACTTTTTATGGAAAAATCACAAGGAGCGAGATTTACAAAATTTAAACTAGTTTATAAAAAAGCAATTCAAGAAATTTTAACGAAATATGAACAATTAGCAAAGCAAAGCCCCCATGTTGACAGTTTTTTCAAACCAGATTCATCTAAATTAAATGAAAAAAATTATAAAGAACAATTAAACAACTTACAAAATAAATTGAGCGATTTGTTTAAAAAAAAGTAAAAGAATACGACTTAGAAACAAAATTAAACAAACTAGATTTAATGATTAAAGATAATATTTCTGTTACTAAAGATATAAAAAATGAAGAATACATACAAGAAATTTTAGAATCGTATTTAGTTGAAGATAAATTCGAATTATTGAAATTTATACAAGAAAAAACATTAGAAAATAAAAATTATAATATTGAATTAGAAAATAAATTGAAAATTTTGAAAGACAAAACAACTGAACTTGAAAATGAATGCAATGAAAAAGAAATCAGGATTAATAATTTAATTAAAGGTTTAAAAAATTCAATGCTTTAATTATATTAAGATTTTTTATTTTTAAGATTTGTATTTCAATTTTAAATGAATTATAAAAAAAACAATTTATATTAATAAAATTTATTGTGTTAAAATTTCATAAATATGTTCTACTATATTATGTACTGTATCTTTACTTCTTAAATTACTGCATATGTTAAATTCTTTTTTCTTTGTAAATTTTTCTTTAATAATTCTTTTTTGACTTCATTATCATATAAATTAATTTCTCCTTCTATTTGATCGATAAATATAAATACATGTGTATTAGTTTCAAATATCTCAAAATCTGTTTCTATATTATCTATTTTTGTCTTGTATTTTAAATATCCTGTTCTATTACTATAATCCATTTGTTTTTAAATATAAAACAAAATTTATGTTTTGTTGAAACAAACTATTAAAATATTATAAATGTAATCAAATTAAACCTTTTATTTAAAAAATTAAAAAATATAGTAAAAAATAAAACAGTTAATGTAAAAAGATGAATTAAAATAATTATAATTTATATAAAAATATTTTCCTAATAAAGTTTAATATTTATATATGATTATTTAAAATTTTTGATAATTAAATTTTTTTTAATAATAAATCTACAATAGAATGTTACTTACTTGAAAATTTAAATTTAGTAATTATTTAATTGTGCACAATAATTTGACACTTATAAATTAATTTTATATATCAAAATGAAATATTTTCTAAAGAATTTTTTTAAACATATATAATTAAAATATATAAAAAAATTAATTAATATAAAATCATAAAGTATAAATTTGTATTTAAATTTTTTTTTCAATATTAAAATTGTTTTATTAGAAGAAAATTAACGGAAAAATTTCAATTTTTATTAAATGATTGTAAATTAAATGCAAATTAGAAGATATGGTAAGAAAATATTAATTTTAACATAATTAAAAACTAAATTATAAACAGAATTGTGTATTATAAAATCTACTAATCTTAATAAACACACGAAAGCGTTTGAAAGAAAGGCATAAAAGAATACAGAATAATTAAATTTAAGATAAAAGTTGGTAAACACCTGTTTGTTCTGAACTAATAATAATTAAAAATAGTTCTAAAATGATTTTATTTTGTAATATTAAGTAATTTAAAATTTATTAAGTTATAAATCTGGGTTTTATGTATTAAATTTAGGTTTTTAATTTTAAGTTTTTTAAATCCCTTATGAATGGTAACAAAAAAGGATTTTTACCATATTATCTTATGATTTATACTACAATAAAAATGATAATTATAATTATTGATTGTTTTTCATTGCATTATACACACTATCAAGCAATTTCTTTTTTGACAGGATTAACAAGATTTAATTGTTTTAAATATTTATTTAAAAAAAGTTATTATATTTATATTAGCATTGGTTTCATAATAGAAGGTATTTTACTTATTTTATATAGGAAGATTTCAATGTACAGTAACATAAGGATTATGCTTGAGCTAGGAATGTTTTCATTTAATATTGCTAGTATGATTTATTTATATCCTTATTATTTATTTACTAAAGATAAAACTATTTAAATAATTAAATTTTTGAATTTTTTATTTAATATTTTTTGTTTTATATTTATTAAAAATTACAATAAATAATATTTTACTATTTTTTAATTTAATAATTGCAAATATAACAAAAAGATATAATTTTATTTTTAAAATATATAAATTTTTTCTGATAAAACTTGATAAATTATTGTTATAATTTTTTTCAAAAAGTTCTTGCTACAAAAATAAATTTTTAAATTCACAATATAAAATAAATAAATTATTAAAAAATTAATATATTCTTTAAATCTTTTTAATTCTCTAATTTACATGTTAAGTGAGATTAATATTAAAACTAATAATAGATTAATCTGGTTTATGCGTAACAATATTTAAAATTATATATTAGATTTTTCTCTCAAAAAATAATTTTAAGTAGGTAAGTAATTAAATAAAGTAATTTTATTTAGTTTTTTATTTTAAAAAAAATATAATTATAGATTTTAATATAACATAATGTATATATCTAAAATAAATATAAAATATCCATTTTAATTACATGTTATTATTTTTATAATTTCAATATATATTAATGCTATAAAAAATATATTTAAAAAAATGTTTAAATTTCGAAGTTAACAAACCGATGATGTCAAATTTAAAAATATATTAAAAAAAATATTTTTAAAATATTTTTTTTTCAAAACCATGGATAATTTCAACAAAAATTTAATATTAGTAGATACTAACGACATAATTATTGGGACAACAAAAGCTTTAAATGGTCACTATAAGGACAGTTTACAATTACACAGAGCTTTTTCAATGTTTTTATTTGATGGTAAAAAGTTATTAATGCAACAAAGATCAAGTCAAAAACTCGTTTTTCCACTTAAATGGGCGAATACTGTTTGTAGTCATCCGTTTTTAAACCATCTTTCATATTCTGATCCTGTTTTAGATTCAAAAATCCATTTAATACAAAGAGCAGAATACGAATTGGGTTTAAAAAATATACATATAGATGACTTAAAATTTATTGGAAGAGTGCAATATAAAGCAACAAATGATTCTGAAGAAAGCTTTCTGATGAATAATGAACCAATTAAACAAAAATTTAAAGATTTTAAAGAGGATGCAATTAATGAAAAAATAATTAAAAAAAGTGAAAATTTTTATGAGTGGGAAATTGATTATATTTTTATATGTAAAAAAAAATCTTCTGTTTTAATTAATGAATCGGAAGTTTGTAATTTTGCTTGGGTTGATGAAGATGGTTATAATAACTTATTAAAACAAGGAGAAATTTCTAAATGGACAAAAATTATTATTGAAGCTTTAAATATATTTAAATATGTAAATTAAACTTATTTTGTGATGAAAAAAGAAATTTTTAACTTTTTAATATGCTATCCAATTTGTAAAAATTTACAAAAATAATTTTTTAATCGAATAATGTATGTTATACATTTAACGTTTTTAAAAAATAAAAAAAGTATTGTTAAATTAAAGTAATAGTACATTTGATGTATAACATAATATATATTTAAAAATTATTAAGTAACTGAAATTTATTATTTATTTTATTTTATTTTTTATGATTGTAACTTTAAATGTTTATTCTAAAAAATTTGTTTAAAATATAAAAATATATTTTACAATAGCAAATACAGTATGATTTTAACACTGTATGTATTTGATATTATAAAAAAATTTAATAAAATTTTTAAAAGATGTTGTCAAATTTTTAATAGTCTGAAATTTAATTTAACTGCTTTTCGTATTAATTTGATAATATTTTAGTTTAAATCTTTATAATCTGTTAATGTGAATTTTATGCAAGATAAAGACAATAATTATCTAAGTAAATGTTGGTAACTGAATACAATCCAAAAATATTTCTATTATGAAATAAATTTTTAGTTTACTTTTAAAACCCATATATATTATGGCACAAAAACCAATTAAGAAAATAAAAGTTCACAAAAAACCCACTAAATATTTTAAAAGATCAAATAAAGATAAAAGTGAAGATTTTAAAATCACAAAAGAGATTAATAAGAAAAATTTAATAAATATTGAGGAAATGTGTAAAAAAAAGAAAAGAATTTTAAAACAAAAAATAAGAAAGATTTGATTTTTTTAAAATATAATTTATTAAAAAAATTTTTATTTATAAAATATGTTGTAAGTAGAAATATTAATTTCCTTAAATCGTTGAATATATTGTTTCTAATTAAAAAAATTTGAAAATTATTAATATTGTAACTTTAAATCAAATATTTTTTACAAAAAAATTATTTATAACGACCTTTTCTAATTTCAGCTTCATGATGTTCATGTTGCTGTTTCATTTTATTTTTAAGTAATTTAGGTACAAATCTATGTTTATTTATTCTGTCAACCTCTTGAACGTTTTTATATTTATCAATTAAAACCTTACTGTAATTCATAACATCTTTTTCTTTTTTAGTTAATGCTCCTAATTTTTTACTAGCTTCAGCTTTCCATATCCTTATAGATCCGTCATCACTACCAGATATTATAAATTGTCCATCTTTACTATATTCTAAACCCGTTATATTATGCATTCTTTTATTATAATAAATATCTCTACTCTTTCTTTCATCTATCTTAAAAATTCTTATCGATTGATCAAAACTTCCGGTACATATTTCTGTTCCTTGAGGATTATATTTTATACATGTAACAGCTGATACGTGACCTCTTAATGTATTTGCAGGTTTATGATTATATCTTAAATCGTAAATATATCCATTAGCATCTTCATTGGCCAAACTTATAAAATAACCATCAGATGGACTAAAAGACAAACCATTTGTTTTATTTTCTAAACAAAATTCAATAACTGTTTTATTCAACCGTAAATCAGAAATAAACACAGAATTATTACATGTAAATCCTAAAAGATTTGTAAAAACAGGATTTCTAGAAATTTTTTCAGAATTTTCAATTTTTATAGTATTTTTTAAACATCCCATTTCTGTATCAAAAATCTCTAAAGAATTATACGTGGAAACAAAAAGATCAATATTTAAACAAATATTATTAACACTACTTTCATTTTTAAACATTTTATCATCATTTAATCTTAAAACTTGTTTGTTATTGCAGACATAAATATTATCTAAATTATCAATACCAATTCCTTTAACTTTATTTTTATATTCTAAATTAACAACTTCTGTTCTTGATACAATATCAGTTAAAATAATATTGTCATCAAAACTTGATGTCAAAATCATATCTTTTAAAGGATGTGTAACCATATTGTTGATTCCTTCTTTGTGATGACTTAAAGATGCAACAAATGGTTTCGCAAAAAGACGTCCAATTTTTGAAGCATTAATTGCCCTAACAAGCTCTCGTTCTTTTATAAATGGATGATGATCTGGATTTTTAGAAAATTTTGATTTACTTATATCTTTTTTTCGCTCTTTTATATACTCTTCTGGAGGATGATATATAGTATTTATTTTCATTTTTTAAGGGCAAAATATTTAGATATAAAAAATTTATTATTGTAAATGTTTTCTAATATTATATATAAATATGGTTCGTTAAACTAGGAAAAAATTCTTTAATTTTTAAGTATAAAAAAATTTACTTTGATCATAATATTTTATAATGAAAATAATTAAATTTTATTATATTAATTTACAATATTTTATTATGATGTAAATATTTATTAAAAATTGTAAATATGAAAGCCTTTTAAAAAATTTATAAATTAATTAGTTAAAATATATTTATAAATTTTTTTTGAAAACACGATATTCTTTAAATGTTCAATTTATATATTTTTTTCTAATATGTTTTTGGCTATGAATATAAATTTTAATAAAAACATATATAAACAATAATTTTATGATCTATTTAAGATACTATAAAAATTTTGTCAATATATATTATATGTTTAAGCTATAATTTTTTGTTACAATAAAACCATATAATTTTACATTTGAAAAAAATTAAATATTATTTAAAATTTAGAAATTAAAGATAAATAAATATAATTAAATTTTATAAAATAAGTTTATTTGCTGGGTTAATTATATTATAAAGTTATTTATTTGTCATACTTCTGTTACACCTCTTGTTGGGCAAGCTTTATCAAGTTTTTAATAGCACAAATTATAATGTTCTTTTTCTTTAGATCGTCATCGATACTCCTGAGTTGCTTAAAAAATATAGTTTCTAAAGTTTTCTTTAATATTCTAGATTGAATGTATGCTTCTATGTTTAAGCTGATGTTCAGTTGCTGTAAATATTTTTTATAGTAATTAGTCATTATACAATCAAATATTATGACATATAATAAAATTTTTGTTTCATTGGCCTTATATAACATCACAAGCTAGATATATAAAAATTCGTATTTTTTAACTTTTCAAACAATTAACTTTATATATTATTATTTATATTTTATGAAAAAATACATTTTTTCTTTAAAAACCCATAAATATTGATTTATGAACAAAATTATTGTAAGTAATATTCCAAATAATTTTACAAATGATGATATTCATAAAATATTTAGCTTATATGGAACAATTAAGAACATTTCAAATACACAAAAAGCTATATTTATAACATATTCTTCTAAACAATCATGTGTTGAAGCTATAAATAAGCTAAATGGTAAATTAATTAAAGAACAATATATTAAAGTAGACTGGGCATATGAACGTGATTCTAAGGTTTATATTCACAACATACCAATTGATACTACATTAGATGAACTTAATACATTTTTTAGTTATTATGGTGAAATTTTACACATTAAATTTCTTAAAAATATATTGTTATTAGTGTTTGTGAACAAAAAAGATGCTTCTAATCTACTTTTATTAAATGGTAAAATTAGTTTTAAAAAAAATTATTTAAAAATTTCTACAAGTACAAATTCAACAACCCATAAACATTGTGTCTATATTTATAATGTAAGTAATGAAGTTACTGAAATGGATTTTTTACAAATGTTTAGTAAATATGGAGAAATTATATCTAGCGGTATAAAAAATAATAAAGGATATGTTAATTTTGAGAAGGAAAGTTCTGCTTTGAAAGCTGTAAAGTATATGGATGGAAAAAAATAAAAGATAAAAAAATTAGAGTAGCTTTAAAACCCACAAATAGTAAAAATTATTAATTTTTTTATTATTTTATTATATACTTTAATAAATTTTTTATGTTTATTTAAGAAAAAAAATTTAATATTTAAAATAAATTTATTTCTTTTTATTTTAAAAATTATATATGAATAAAAAAATAGACATTTTCATCAATCTTTAACCGTAAAAAATTTATTAAAAATATTTATCTAAAATGTATAAAAAATATTTATTATTAAAATAATTTTAATGTATTTATTTAATCAAAATTAGTAAAAAATTTTAAATTTATATAAATTTAATTTAGTTTAATGTTGATATATGAAAAAACAAGTTATCATTCATATTTAAGGTTATTAAAAAAATTCTTTATTTTTATTTTATAAAATTTGTAGAATACCTTGTATAATAATACATCATATTATAATATTTTTAAAATACTCTTATTTATTGTTAAAATTTGAAATATGCATATTAAGTTATCATTAATATAAAAATTTTTTATTATAAATTATAAAATTAAAACGAAATATATAAATATTTTTTATTTATATTGTTTGAATAAAAAAATATTATTAAATTAATAAATTAAATTCTACTGATGTATAATTATGATTTTTATTAAAATTTGAAAATTTACATTTTTAAACATAACATAACATATTTTAACATTTTTTATGATATATAACATAAAAACTTAAAATTTGAGAAAAATAAATAATTATATACTTTATAAAAAACATTTTTTATAATATTTTAATAAAAAAATTAAAATAATATCATTTTTATTTAAAACTTAAAATTTAATTAATTTAATAAAAATTTAAATATCTTACATATTGACACAAAAAAAACAAATAAACATATTAAAAAACAAATAAAGATTTAACATTTCAATAAAAACAATATAAAATAAGTGTTTATGTGTACTTTATATTTTTATTATATTACAAAATATGTAATAAATTTAAAATACTAAAGATAAATGTATCAATTTAATTAAAAAAAACTATTTGTTATACCTCAATATCATTCATAAACATTTTTTGACAAAGTTTTAATACAAATAAATATGATATTAGTAATTATATATTTATTAGAAATCCTTTTTAAAATCATTTCTAGGAAGTACTTCACTTTGTAAATTCTCATATACATTGTTATTTACATTTACATTGTCAGGATCTGTTTCCGTAGGATAATCTACTTGCCCATTGTAATAGTTATGATAATTTCCATATTTATAATATTGATAATCATTATAATTATAACCATTTTCTTGTGCATTTTTTATATTAACCATACAATTATCACAAACATGTGCATTATTTGATCCTCTAATTTCAGATATAGGATAAAGATTATTGCAACTTACACATAAAGTTTTTTCATAGCCTCCTTTTAATGCTTTTGTTCTCCCATTTGGAGTTACAGTATATGGACGAGCTCGACCATGTAATTTTTGATAAAGCCCACAAGCATTACATAATAAACTTTTTCCATTTTCTCCGCGCCTCCATGAAGGAGTGCTAGTTGTGTTACAGTTCGAACAAATTCTTTGTTTTGCTTTTCTTTTCATTTCTCTTCCTAATTTAGGATATGGATTGTATGGTGTAAAATTACCATAAGAATTTGCATTTGATTCATAATATTGATCATCATAATATCTTTGATTATTATAATATTCATTCATATCTTGAAAGTTGTTTGGATCAGTCTTATATAGTCTATAAGGTTCATCTGTGTATGGTTTTACAGAAGAATAATTATATGGTTGATTTCTATAATAATAATCTTGATTGTCTTTATTAAAAGTGCTATACATTTCATTAGAATATGTATCTTTATATAAATTTGGATTCGCGTACATATCATTGTAATAATCTTTATTGCTAAAGTCTTTATTTTCGTAAAATTTATTTCCACTGTTATATATTTCTTGGTTATTGAGTCCTTTGTATTGTTGAGATTTATTTCCTGTTCCTATTTCTTCACTTTTATTTTTTTGATTATTTTCATTTTTTAAATCCTTAGAATAATTCATATTGGAGTAATTTAAATTAGAATAATTAAAATCATTACTATAACTCATACCTACATGTTTATCATATCTGCAATCAGATTCTTTATTTTTGTTCATTTCAACTTTATCATCATTTGGTGAATTGAGATTTGTCATTGTTTATGCTTAATAAAATTATTTATAAATAAATTATTGATTAAAATAGTTTTATTTTTTAATTTAAGATCATTATAATAAACAGAAAATGTTGATGGATTTGACATTTTATGATGACAAACAAACAAACATATAATATAAAAACACAAATTTTAAATAAGTAAATAATGTACAAAAATTGAGTCAATAAATTCAAAATCTTTTAATTTATATTTATCATAAATTAAAAATTCTTATTTTTGTTTTATAAAAAAAATTTTAATGTTTTATTTTTTTTTCAAATTAAAAAATTTAAATTTATTTTAAATTTTTGATTTTTTAAAAGACGGATTTTTGAAATTTCGTTAACTATATTTATTTAATTGAAATGATGTCAAAGTATGAAAACTTATATATTTTATAAATTTACTTTTAAATATGATTTAATACTTTTTGTTTGATAAAAAATTAAAATTTTGTTGATTGTCGATCATAAATCATTTTAAATATCATTATTTTAATTGATGAATAGTTCTTTCATTAAAAAAAATAATTACATACTTTAAAGAGTTTAAATGTGTTAAAAGTGTTAGTTTTTTAAATGCAAAATAATTGTTTTTTATTTAAAAACAAATTAATTAATTTAAATTTTATTTTTTTTCAAACAAAAAAAATTGAAAATTTTCCAACCTTTTAGTAATAAAATTCGATTTAATTTTAAATTTATATTTAATAAATATCTTTATAAAAATTATCAATTTGTTTTTATTTAATAAATTTAGTAATATAAATAAATAATATTTTATTATAAATTACAATATTAATTTTTTTTATGACATGTTATTTTTAATAACAAAAAAAATTATTTGTATATTATTAAAATAATATTAGTATTTGATTTTTGATCTGAAATTATGATATATTTAACATATTGTGCTAATTTTATAATAACGATGATTCAACCAATAAAATAAAAATTACTATTTTGATATATATAAAATTAAAAGTAGTTTTTTTTAATTATTTTATAAAAATTAAATTATTTATTAAAATATATTAGAATTAAAAAATATTTTTACCATTTAAAATTAATGTTAAAAAATATATTTTATTAATGATTCATTTTAAATTTTTAGAAAAAGAAAATAACAGATAATTATTTTATTAAAATATTTTTATATTTTAATTTAATAGTTAGATATTTATAAACAATCAATAATGTTCTAAAAAAGTATATTATTATTATAATAAAAATTATTTAAAAAAAAGTATTTTATTTTTTATAACTCAAAACTAATAATATTTATTTTATTTTGATATTTAAACCTTAAATTTTTACTTTCCAAAAAAATATATGTTGATGTATCTTAATTATTGTTTTATGAACATTACTTTTATAGAGCATAGCAAATATTGTAATTTACTTTTACAATAATGTGCATTGTACTAACCCTTAGATGCCTCATCAAAATTTAGAAAGTTTAATAGATAAAGAATTATCAAGAACACTTAATGAAAATCAAATAGCAAAGATTAAAGATCTGATCAATGAATATGAACAAGATTTATATGACAAAGAATCATATACTGAAATGAACCAAAAAAAGGTCAAATATTGGCGTCAAAAATTATTTCAACATATGATATCTAAAGAAGAAGAAGAAATTCCAGAAATACTTGAATCTACTGTAAATATTGTTAATAGACAAATAAACAAGATTGATAATAACATGGCATTGTTAAATAAGGGTACTATTAAATTATTAGGACTAGATTATACCAATACTGACATAGATAAAGCTTTAATTCATACTAAAAATAAAATACTTGAAAGAAAAAGCATTGAGAAAAAAGAGATAAGGTTTATGTATATTAGTTTAATGATTTTCGTTAGTATGTGTATTTTTATATTAATTGATAAATTTTTTTTTAATTATAATTTAAATTTTAAAAAATATTTTAATAAAATTTTTAAATTTTGATTGTATTGTTCATTTTTTAAATAAAATTAATCTATATAAATATATGTTTGTTTGTAAATATTAAAATTAATTTAATTTAAAAATTAATAAAATTTTGAATAGAAAAACAAATGTTTAAAAATATTTTTAAATTAAATAAATTAATTATGTTTTTTTGATTTTTAGTTAATAATAAAGAAATAAATAATTTACAGTAATATATACATAAATATATTGTCTTAAGCTTGAACATATGGAGTTTTTTAATACGATTTAAAAAAAATAATTTTAAAATGTAATTTTTTATAATGTTATGATATCTTATTGATGTTTTAATTCTACATTAATTTTATAAAAAAATTAAAATAATTGCCATTTGTTAAAATAAGATTTTTTTTAAATTTTTTCTATTTAAATTTATAAAAAAATATTCGAATATATAAATGTTTATAATGTATTTTAAAAAAACCATTACCCTTCAAATGGATAAAAAAATATCAGAATTATTAGAATCTTCAAAATTTACTACTTCAAAAATAACAAGATGTTTTTTACCTAGACGTGTTGGTTTAGGGTATGATTTAAACTATGAAAATAAAGAGTTAGATATTATAAAACAATGTAAAAAACACCATCATAAGTTTTTAAAAAAATAAAAGATAAAAAACAAGACATAGAAGATGAAGAAACATTATTAAGTAAATCAAAGACTGTAAAATAATTTTAAAAAATATTATATAAGTTTATATATTATCTATAATTATTTTGTAAATGAGTTTAGGGAACTTATATTTCAAATGTATAAATTCGCGTTTTGGGTTTGTTTGTATTTAGAATATCTATATTAATATCTTAAACGTAAAAAACATTACCTATCAAATCACGACTATTTTTGATTGAAATTAAATCTTTTTATATTTTTTAATTATTTTAAAAATTCCTGTAAATTTTAATTATCACGTTTAAAATTTATATTTTTCTACAATCACTTTTTTATTTATAAAATTTATTAAATATTATTGTTTGATATTAAAATTAATGTTAAATAATAAAAATAGAAATTTTACATAATAATTCTACATAAAACAAAAAATTAAAAGATGAAAATTTTATTATAATATGACAATTATTAATAAATAAAAAATACTAAAACAATTTAAATAATAAAAAACATTTTATTGAAAGAAATCAATACATCAATTAAAAATATTTATATTGGTTTTTTATTATAATAAAAACCAAATCTTTTTTGTTGTAATGTTTGTTTTTATTTATTTAAATTTAGTTTTTATCCTTATAAAAGCATTAAAAAAGGCTATGAAAAGATATAATAATCTTTATATATATATTTCATTATTCTTCTCAAAAAAAGCATTTTTTTAATTGTTTCTCTAAAATATCTTCATTTAAATTTAATTCAATATAATTTATATTTTTAAACATAAAAAAAATTTAAAATTTATATAAATCTATAAAACAATTTTTAAAATTTTTTTGCTGAAAATTAAATCATCAAAAAAAGTTAACGATTATAGTTTATCTTACATTTGTTTGTTAAAATTGAAAGTTTATAGTATATAGTTTTATGTTATAAAATAAACAAAAAATTAAAAATGTCATTTAATTTATAAATTTATATAAAAATATATATATATAATTACATGTAACAAATATTAATTTTTTAGAATTTGAGAAACTATGTTTTTTTATAGTTTATGCTCTGTATAAACTTTTAAAATCTAACATTTAATATAAAATATTTTTATAGTATAATTTTATTGTTTGTAAATTTGAATATAAAACAAATAAAGAAGAAATTTAATTTATATAATTTTTTAGCTAAATATTATAAATATCATTCTAAAAATACAAAAGTTTTTATTTATATATTTTAATACTATAGATTTAATTTTTTTAAAATAAAATTTTATAATTTTTGTATAAATATTAGTATTAAAAGCTTACAAAATTTTTTATGTATGACAACTAAAAATATATGATTTTGATTTTTTTCTTAAATATTATAAAAAACACTAAAATAAAATATTTACACAATGATTGATTTTATGTAACAATATTAAACACAAAATAAATTAAATATATAATATCCCTGAATAAAATTTTTAGTTTCAAGTTAAAAAATTTAATTTAAATTATATAAACCATTAATTTTTTATTAATTAAATGTATTTTTAAATATAAATACTCTTAAATATGGTACAAAACTTTTTTATTTACATCTATACAAACATTTATTATATAAAAATTTGAAAAAAATATTAATAATAATTTAAAAAAAAGATGAAATTATAAAATTTATTAATTTTATGAATATTAAAAAGTACAATAAAATATTAACAAAATATATAATGAAAAAACTTTGTACAAATTTTTTTGCATTTTTTTTAAAATTAAAAATTATGCATATATATTAAATACTAATCATAAAAAAATACAATTTTGTGTACAACATCTAAAAATTTTATAATTATTTTAAATTAGAATTATGAGAAAATAATTAATTTACACTAAAACATTTTTATAACATTTATAATACTTATGCATCAAAAAAAATACTTTAAATAATTATACGATAATATATATTATAATTGTAATAAATTTATATGAATATAAGATTACTTATTGAAAACAATTATAAAAATTAACTTGTTACATTACATATAATTATTTTGATTGAAAACGAGTCTAATATGTTAAAAATTTTTTACACATTATAATAAGGGATATGATAGTTTAAGTGTAAATTAAAATTTTATATAAACAAATTTTTCGATAAACATGCAAAAAAGAATTTTAATAATTTTTAATTTTATCATTATGATTATTTATAATATAAAATATAAAAAAAAGTAGTAAATTATTTATATAAAAATTTAAATATCAAATAAAAAAATTTTATTTTCTTTAAAAATTAAATAAAATATATAAGTCAAATATTAATTTTTAAATTTTTAATTTTTTAATTCAATACAAATTTAATTATATTAAAAATTGATAACATTTATATTCTAATTATCAAAAAATCTTTAAATGTTAAAAAATTAGACACAAAAAATAATTTAAACAAAATTAATATTTTTTGATCTATAAATTATATTTAATAGTGTTTTAATTTTATATAATATAGTTTTTATTTTAAAAACATATATATATTTTTATTTATTATCATTTTATTAAAATTAAATCTTGATAGAATTTAATTATTATCAATAAATATTCAAATTTTACTATATTAGAATTTTATTTTTTAATTATAATAAAATTTTTAATTTTAATTTAATATAAATTTAAATTTAAAAAAGTTTTTTTTACAAATTACCTTTATATAATGTTTATAATATTATTATATTTAACAATCTATGGAAATTCATTAAAACTTGATGATTATGCATCGATTTATGATTTATTAGATATATATGAAAATAGATATAAAAATGGTATTTTTTGCCCAAATTTTGTTTATGAATTTAATGCTCAATTTGCAAAAAATAATTTAAGTTTTATTGAAAACACAAAATTTTTTAAATATTTTTTGTCAAAACAAGAATATGAACAAATAAAAAAAAGATTAAATATTGAATTATTTGCAAGAAAATATTTAATTTTTAAATTAAACTCATATGAAAATTGTTTAACTAAAGGATTATCTGAATTTACAATTATTGAAGCTGAAATAAAAGAATTGAATATAATAAAAAAAGAGGATAATTTAGAAAAAAAATAGTAAATTTAAAAAATAATAATTTAGAAAATTTGAATTATAATATTGAAAAATTAAAAAATTACATTAAATTTATACCAAAAATTAAATTGTTTCATTTATTTTACTTATCTTGCATTGATATACGTCAAATAATATTTAAAACTTTTATTAATTATCAAAGAATTTTTAGGGATAAAAATAATATACAAAAAGTTAAAATATTACATATTTTAAAAGGAAGACAAACGAATCCAATATTTAAATTTGTTATTTTATTACTGGATGTTGTAAATATTGAAGATTCTTTTAATTTTGAACAAAAAGAAAAATGGAAAAAAATAAGGTCTTTATATATATAACGATAATTCAAATCAATTATTTTTTATATGAAAAACTAATTTTCTAAATTGATTAAAATAATAAATTTATTTAATGTTTGATATTAACAAAAAGTATCATATAAATAATTTTTATTTAAATTAAAAATTTAATAATTAAGCAATTAAAATATAATAAACAACTAAACATATTAAAAATTTTTTCTAATCTTATCTAATTAATTATTTTAAATTAAACAATATTTTTGCTTTAAAAATACTAATGATTTTATAATTATTTTTATTTATATCATAGATATGTAAAAAAAACAAAAATTTTAATATTAATTTTTACAATAAAATAGCAAAAAAAATTAGATTTTATGTAATAATCCAAATAAAATTAAATATAAAATAGATTTAAAAATTTTTAACATAAGATTTAAAATTATCTTATAAAATATATTATTTTTGCAAAAATATCTTTACTTTAATATGAAATTAAATATTTCATTATATTAATATTTTACATTTTATAATTATTCAATAATATTTTTATAATAATTAATAATATCTAAATATAGGTTTATTTTTTAAATTTCTTTGATGTATTAATAAATATAATAATTAATGAAATTTTAATGTTAAAATTTTAAAAAAAATCTTTGTGCTTAAAATAAAAATATTGCAAAATTTATTTAAAATTTATAAATTCTAAAAACAAATTTATTTTATAAGAAAGTATACATAAAAATTATTAAATCTCTTGATTTTAAATAAATATTTATTTTATAAAATTTTTTTATTAACAAATCAAAAAACAAACTTTTTTATTTTAATTAATATAAATATGTATCTAAAAAATTTCTTTAATTATATGTAATGTTATTTAGAAAATTTATTTTTTAATAAATAATAATATAAATTTTTGATAATCCATTTAATATAACTAAACTTTGAAAATTTAAGTAGCACAAAATTATATTTTAGTAAATTAAATTAGTTATATTTTTAATATTTTTCATATTTTGTATTTAAACTTTTACCTTATTAAAATTAATAAATTTTTTAAATTTGGCACAAAACTTATTAATGTAAATTTAAATATTGTGTAAGTAGAATTTGATTGTATAAATAAATTAATCTAACGAATGCAAAAATTGATAACTAAATTTCAAATTTTTTTTCTGTATATTAGTTTTAAAAAATATTAAGTCTTTACTTTATAGATTAAAAAACTAAATTATTGATATTGGAGTTTAAAAAAAATTAATTACTTATCGTTATCCATTTAAATTTTTTTTAAATAAATAAATGCAAAAAATAAACTACTTTTAGCAAATAATAAAAATTAATGAAAAAAAATTGCTTATTTGAGAACTAGTTTTACTATAATATTATTATGTTTATGATATATCGGAATTAACACAGTTTTTATATAGGTCTTTTTATTAGATTTAGATAACAATTTTTTTAACCATTATTTGCTTTCAAGATCTAATAAAAATTATTTTTTATAAAATCTTTTATCTGTTCGCTGATAAGTTTCTTTCTATGTTAAAAGTGATATTTACTTATTTTATTATAAAAAAAATAAATTTATATGTAATTTTTATTGTATAAACATTATCTATAAATATCTTATTATTAAAAGTATATTTTTCATCGTAGAAACATTCATATTTATTTAAAAATGAATTTAAATTATATGCATGTTAAAAATATAGATATTATCAAAAAAATTTTTGATATATATTTTATTTAATTTTATAAGTAAAATAATATTTTAAAAAACAACTGAAATTTTATATTTGAATATTAAAAATTTTGTTATAATTTTCGATTTTTTTAAACAAACAAATACATTATTAATTGTAAAATATTTATAAAAAATTGTACAGCATTTTAACTTGCTAAAAAATACTAAATTTTAATTAAATTTATAATTCTTCATTCCATTCTCTTGTTTTTTAAGTTCTTCTTTTAATTTTTCATAATCGTCACCTTTTAATGGATATATATCACTTTCAAATATATCTGACTCTTCAGATAAATGATCATCACTAGAACTAAAATGATTGATATCTGAAAATAAGTCTTTGTCTACCATAAAAGGGGTAAACCCCATTTTTTGTAAAATGAGTTTATATGATATTTTAGATTTACATGAAAATTGCACAATTGAAGAAATAGAAACTTCTTATAAAAAGAAAATAAGAAAAGTTCATCCTACTGTAACAAAACAAGGGGCAGATGAATTTGTTGCTGTAAATCAAGCATATAAAATCTTGAAAGATAAATATAAAAGACAATTTTATGATTTAATAGGAGACCCTTGTATATATATTTTAGAAAAAGAAAAAGAATCTTTTATTATTGTCAGAATGTTTGATACTACAAATATTTATTGTTATATTTGTTTCTTTTTAGTTATTTTGATTAATATTTATATATTTCCATTTTTATATTATTTCAAAAAACAATTTTATGTTTATTATTTATTATTTTCTTGTAATATTTTTTTATTTGTTATTAATTTAAGAAATGCACTAAGAATTGATTATGAATATTATAAAATTGTTCTGTATTTAAGTTTGAAATATTTCACATACACCTTAAATTTGACTTATTATAACGTTTTTATTTTGCTTTTTATTGAGATAACAAACGTTACTATTAATTATAATAGTTTCAAAACATATTTAGTAAGTGTGTTGTATATTTTGTCTATTTGTTTTATAAAAAAATTCGATTATCCACATTTAAATTTAATTATCATTTTGGTTACATTTGATATCAGTTTGTATTTACAAAAAGTGAAGAATAATATTTTAATATTTATTTCAATCTTATTAATTTTATATCTTTCTACAATACTATTTATTGATCTTAATTTTACAAATTGGTTGATTTTTATACCACAACTTATTTTTATTTTATTAATTTCTTTTTTATTAAGTGTTTCATATAAATATTATAAAATTAATGTACCAAAATATACTTTGAAAAGATTTTCTATAGAAAGTAATTTTATTTTAGTATAATAAAATTATTTAATAAAAAATTTATTGTATTTTTAATTAAATAAAATTAAAACTTATTTTCATACAAATATCTTGTTAAAAAAACAAACATAATGAATTTGTATTAAAAATTTTATTATATTATTTTTTTAAATTTTTAAATAATTAATGATATTGTAAAATATGCAATTCGAACAATAAATCAATTCATTGGATGATGTTATAAGTATAAAAAAATATATAAGATATTTAAAATTAAAAAATTATATTTTTATATTAGGTAAAACTAAAAAAATATAATTGAAATATTTATATAAAACATATTGAGCATATTATCTATTGATTAAAAAAGTATTACTACAACTATCATCGAATGAATAAAAATAGTTTTGTAAATTAAAATTTTTTTAAATTTATATGTTAAAGATGAAAAAGATTGACAAAAAATATAATAAAGTTTATGTGTAAATTTAATATTTACAATTAAATAAGTGTTATACGAGTTTTTGAAATATAAAGACTCTAAAAATATATAATAAATGAAGGAGTTAACAATTAAAGGATATAAAAAATATAATTATCTTAATTAATTAAAATTAATTTTTAATATAAAAATGTACTATTATTAATTTTTTTTTAAAAATATGAATTGCGATATATACAAAAAATTCTTTAGCAATTTTATAAATTACATAGTAAAAATACTAAAAAACAAAAAAGCAGAGTACACATGTTTATAATAAGTATTTTTTAGCATTGTTAATTTTATTGATTTATATTTATAAATTTTATAAAAAGATACGACTAGTAAAATTTTTGTTAAAATTTATTTTGTATATAAAAGTTAAATATTTTGAAAATATTTCAATCAATGATACAAATTGTTTATTATATTAAACCAAATAAAATATTAGTTTTAAAAATCTAATAAAATTTGTTCATTGTAATAATAATTATAAAACAATTAACATTCAAAAAAAATAATAAATCATAAAATTTATTTTGTACTATAATTTTATATCTAATAATTTTTTAAAATGTTTAAAAAATATATAGTACAATAAAAAATAAAACTAATACAATTACAAAAATTTATAATACATTGTACAATATATTGTTTTTTTTGATATTTTCTAAATTTATAAAAAATCAATAGATAAATTTTTAATTTTGGATTATTATAAAAATTAACAAGACTTATTACATTAAATAAAATTTAAAATTTAATAAATTTGTATTTGCATAAAAAAAAATTTTCCATTTTCTTTTCTAAATAAATTCTTTGTTTAAAATAATAAAGTGATTGTAAAAAAATAATTTATTGTTAGAACTATCTGTATTCGTAAATTTTAATTTAAAGTAATAATAATATATTTTGTTAATATCGATGATTATTATATATTTGTACTACTTTTTATTTATATTAAATAAAATAAAAATATTAATTTTTATTACAAAATATCTTACAAATTTAAAAATTTATTAAGATTGGCATACAAATCTTATAATACAACAAATAAATAATTACAATGTCAAAAATTTCATTATGCCATATTTTTTTTATAAATAATTTTTTTTTGATGTAATATGCCAGATACAAAAAAACGAGGAAGGCCAAAGAAAAATATTGAAAATGAAAATAAAAGTAAATTAAACAGTACTAAAAACACTGATAAAGATAAAGAACAAACTGAGAGCAAAATTAGCAAAAATAGTGTAGGAGATGACGTACAATCAAAAAAAGGAAATAAAAAAAACGAGGTAGACCTTCAAAAAACGATGATAATATGAAATGAACAAATTAAAAAAATAAAATTATTTCGAAATCTAATTTGTTAATTATTTTATTATCTTTGATAAAAAATTGATTTTATATAAATGTAATCATATTTTATTAAATTCAAAATATTGATATATCTAAATGTAATGTTAATCGATAAAATTAAATATTTATTCTTAATTGTTTTTTTAAAAAAAATTATAATAAAATGCGAAAAATTTGAAGAAAAATTAAAAATAAGTTTTATTGTTATAGTAGCATTATTTATAATGAATAATTGTTGTTTTTTAATTTAATAATTTAATAAATATATTTTATTTTTTATTGATATATAAAAATTAACACAATTTTAATGTAATATTAATTATATGAATATTTATTGTTATTAATATTATATAAATTACAATAATAATTTGTGTTGTTTTTTAAATATGTTTTTAAAATATAATGTTATTATATAAAATTATCAATTAGAAAAGTCAAGAAAATACGAGTTACTAGCAAGAAAGTTAGGGTTAAAACACAAATGTAATATCATAATAATCACATATGTCGTGACTTGGGACGGGTTGGTTACGAAATATAACAGCAAGTATAATAGAGAGCTCTGTATATACAACAGGATCGAGGCATACATTCAGGCCAGGGTAATAAAAAAAACTCTTGAAAGCATTTTATTTGAATAAAAGCAAGGCTTGAGAGAAGATGGAAGCGCAATCGAGTACGTGACTAGTATACATAAGAGAATTAGTTATTACGACGCAGATACAAAAACTTAAGACTTAATGAAATCTTTGGTTTCATAAATAAATATATTAATAATAAAATTATCAAATATATATTATATAAACTATACACAGTGTACACACATAATAAGTTTTTTTTTAATATAGAAAAAACCTAAATAATAAAAATATCATTAAATATATGTTTTAAAAATTAATTCATATTTAGTTTTTCTAATCAATTTATATGTTTTTAAAAAATAACTCTTTAAAATTTTATTTAATTTTGTTCTTAAATCAATATAAAAAAATTATTGAAAATTTATTTTTTGTATTTATAAAACAAATAAAAAATTCCATAAAATTTGAAGAATAATTTTATTAAAAAAATCTTACCCATGGCTCGTCAGAAAACTCAACAAGCACATAAACAAAAAAATAAAAGACGAATAAATTCTTCAAGATTAAAAAAAGAAGGAACTCTTGGTCTTGACCAGATACAACGAAATATTTTGAATAATATCATACCTATTGATGATGAGTTCAACAAAGAAAGTAAATATTATTGTATAGAATGTGACAGATTTTTTATTTCTGATAATGCTTTAAGTACACATAAAAAATCAAAAGTGCATAAAAAAAGAGTCAAAGAATTAGGTGACGTAATTCATACACAAAAGCATGCAGAAATGGCAGTAGGTTTATTTTAATAATTTTATATTTATTTAAATACTATCACTATCTTCCAGTTTATTTTCAGTAAATTGTTTTGATTCTTTTATTTTATCCATTCCAAATTCATCTTCGTTTATATTTTTTAAATTAGAATTTTTCTTTTTTGAATATGGAAATAATATTCTTGAAATATTATATTTTTTACTTTTAAAATATGAAATTATGTCAAAATAAAATAAATAAATAAATTCATGTTCTATCAATTTCCCTATTTCATTTAATAAAATTAAAATACTAATTTTATAAAAATAGTGTTTATTAATTGAATTATAAACTTTAAGTAAAAAATCAAGTATATGATTTAGAGTACAAATACCCTTACATTTTGATGTTAAACATTTAGTACATTCTATTATTGTAAATTCTAATATTTCAAAAATCTTTTTTAATATTTTTTCTGTAAATATTTTTTGCAAATTTTCAATATTTGGATTTGAAATCAAAATTAATAAAACTTCGTAACTAAGATTATAATCATCTATATTAATAAATTTAACAATCTTTTTGTAAAAGTTAATATTTGAAAGAGAATCAAATTCTGTATAATAAATACGAACAAATCTTAAACATTCAATATTTTTTTCTAAACAACCTTGAATTATATCCTTGTTGTCTACTAAAAAATTAAAATTATTTTTTTATAATTAATCACATTAATCATTTCTAAAACATCATATACAATTAAGTTAAATAAAGACGACAATTCAAGCTCATTATAGATTTTTTCATGTATCTTGGATCCACGTTTTCCGTATGAAATATTTTTGAAAAAAAATAAATTATTTTCTTTGAAAACAATTTCGTTATCAAAATTTCGTCTTTGAATTTCATAAAAAACATCATAATTTTTTTTAATTTCTTTAGATTCTAAATTTGAATCATATAATACATTTTTAAATATTAAATTATAAAATTTACACACATCAATATTTATAATAGAATTTAATAATGAAAAATATCCACATTCATAAAACAAACTTAATAAAAAATCATGCTTAGAAATAAGATTATATGAAAATCGAATATTTGGCAAATAATCAGCAAATAAATTTTCATACAAATTATCTGTAAGAAAAAATATAAATTTTTTTGAAAAATATATTTCTGGTAAACATAAATTTATAAAATGTAAATTTAAAAAATTAAATATTTCTGAAGGATGATTTTTTAAAAGTAAAATTGAATGATACTTTAAAAATTTTGATTTATTTAGTACATTAATCAATTCTGGATTATCTTTTAATATTGCAGAAATTATCTCAAGATTATCGTTATAGTCTTTTAATATGTTTCCATTATCTTCTATGGAATTTATTTGATATAAAAGAAATAATTCCAAATCTTTATCATTAGTCATGTAAATGGGATACAAAAATATTTTTCAAAAAACTACAATAATTTTATTTTTTAATATTCTAAAAACCATATTAATTTTAAATAATAACCAAAGAAATTTATAATTTACATAATAAAATACAGTATTTAGTAGATTTATCTATATAAAATAAAAATTCCTATTAATGCATTTATTTGCACAATTTCATTACATCCTAAATTTAATCTATATTCAATTTCACTTAATTTTTTCAAAATGATTAATTTACTTTTAAGATCGGATTGTAAAATAAAATTTGTAATTTCTGTTATAATAGAAAGTAAATCAATTGATTTATTATTTTTTATTTCAATAAATTTATTTTTTATAATTTCGATTTCTTCTGTCAAAAGTAAATTATATAAATCAAAATAATTATCTTCTGTAAGTAAACCATTGAATTGCATAACTGTATTCTTATTGATTTTCCCATACGAATTTTGTATACCTTGTATATCATTAATTAATTTTCTCATGTCTCCATAGCTAGTTTTGATTAACCAATCTAACCCATCATTATCAATTTCTATATTTTCTGTTTTGCAAATATCAATTACACTTTTATTAATCTTTGTAATAGGATTAAATCTTAATTTTGAACATCTGCTTAATATAGGAGGTATGATTTTTTTAGGATAATTTGCAATGAGACAGAATCTAGTAGTTTGAAAATAATCTTCCATAATCCTTCGAAGAGCATTTTGAGCATCTCTGGTCATAAAATCGACTTCATCTAATATTACTAGTTTCAATGTTTTACTATATGTAGATGCAAATTCTTTAATTGTATGTCGAACAATTTTTATACCTCTTTCATCACTAGCATTAAGTTCTAAAACACTTGTATAAGGTAAAGTTTTCGCAATAATTCGAATACAAGTAGTTTTACCAGTACCAGGAGGTCCATAAAATAGCATATTTGGAAAAAACTTTGATTTTATCATTGACTTTAAACATTCAATTACTTCTTTATTTCCTTCAATATCATCAAAAGTAGTTGGTCTATATTTTTCTACAAATGGCCCATTCATTTTTTAGGGTAAATAGCAAATGTATATTATATTTCATGATCAAATAATAAACAATGATTTTATAGATTTCTTAAACTTATTATGATGTTTTATTATAATACTTTTGGTTGTTTTATAATTAAATATATAGATATTTTATCATATATTACATTGATAAAAATTGACTTATAAAATTGTTTTTAGTGAAAAAAAAATTTCTAAAAAGTATATTGAATTTTTAGTTTACAATAATATTGCTTTTTTTAAAAAAAATTTAAATTTATCAAAAGGTGTATAATATTTTTAATTTTTTTAAATTTATTGATATTAATATTTTTACACTGGTTTAAATCTAAAATAAAGTAAATTTTAATTATGAAACATTTTGTTTATGTTTGATATGATTAAATTTATGAAACATAAATAAATTTACTTTAAACAATAATAATTAATGGATACTAACCATGTTAAATTTACTATGCAAAATTTTTTAGGGGATTTTAGTATGGTGAAAGAAAGCAATGATTCAATTGTTAAAATGTTGTCACTTCCTGATAGTAGTTTTAATGATTTAATGCACGATGTAATTAATGATATTCATAGAAGAAATGGAGAAGAATATGATAAAACAGATAAAAAAATGAGGAAAAAATTATTTAAATTAAAAGAAGATAAATTTAAAAATTTAGTTTCGGATGTACTACATGTTTATAATTTAAGATACAATGCAAATGTAAATGATAGTATAGAAGATATTAAAAAAATTTTGACTGTTTTAAAATTAGAAGAAGATTTGATAAATGAAGAAAATAAAGATTTTAAATATAAATTATTTTTAGACTATTTGAAAAATAGATATTCTGAAGATAAAATTGTCGCTTATATGTACAATTTTAATCAAAAAAAATAGATCAGCAATTTGATAATTCAATAGAAATTCTTTTTAATTACGAATTGTTGGTAGATAAAATAGATAAATCTAAATATTCTGGATTAAAACAATATAATATATATAAAAAAACTATAGAAATTTATAAAAAAATTGAAGACAATAAAGTAAGAAAAGAACTACTTCAAAATGAATTTTTTAATATTTTTAAACTTATTATTAAAAATCGATATGTATTTGAAGAAGATAAATTAAAAATAACTGTAAATAATTTAATTGATTTATTACAAGATTATAAAGAAAATAAAATAGATAGTTTAAAAGAAATATTGTGTAATATTAGAAATGAATGTATAAAAATAAAATATTTAAAAGAAAAAAAATAGACAAATTACACACATTTATTAATAAAGAAGAAATTACAGAAAATGATCTATTGGAAATAATTTCTACAATCAAAATTATTTTAGCAGAAATTAAAGAAAAACATTTTTAAAATATAATTTGTTATTGTGAAAATAAATAATTATAATTTTTAATAAGTTATTAACGTTATTTGTATTAATAAAATAAAGAAAATAATTAATAAATTTGAAAGAATTTTTTTATTCAAAAAGTTTACACCCTTTTTAAATGGCTTTAGAAAAAATTGACAAACCATGGAAAAAATCAGAAGATGAAATTCTAAAGATGAGTATTATGAAATATGGTTTGAATAAATGGAGTAAAATTGCAACAATTCTTAAACGAACAGCTATGGAATGTAAATCAAGATACTATGATTTTCTTTGTAAAAATTCAATCTGGACTGATGAGGATATAAGTAAATTATTAGAAATTTCGAAACATCTAAAACCCCAATGGAAACTTATTGGTGAAATTTTGAATAAATGTGAACAGGATTGTTATGAGAAGTATTTAAATTTAGTTTATAAAGATTTGGATACTTTTAAATATAATGAATTGAAAGATTCAATTGATGATAATGATTATGCATTGTTGGACTGTGCTGTAAATAGAATAAAAAAGTAATATCATATATCTAAAGTATTAAATCTAGCAAATTTTTATTTTTTTACTGAGACATAAAGTTTAAAAATTTTAGACCAATTATACACTAAATATTTTAAATTAAAAAAATGATTTTTTATATACCTTATTAATGACAAAAAATAAAAAATTATAGCCTTGATAAAAGTAGAAGCTGGTTTTGGAGACATAAGCTGGGGATTTCGTCTTTTTGAAGAAATTGTTCCTTTTCACGATATTAAAGTGGTATTTTACAATTGCATGGAAAAACAAATTAATTTTTTAAAGAAAAATCATGTATTTAAAAATTGTGATAATTTAGAAAGCTTACATTGCAATTTCAACGTATATAATTCTTCTCAAATTAATTTAGAATATTTAGTTAATTTTTATGATTATATAATTAATTTTCATTTTTTAATGTATGATCAATTTCATCATAAAAAGGTAATTAATATTGATGAGTATGGTAAATCAACAGATAATATAAAATTTTTATTAAAAGATTTTACAAACATTTACAAACATATCACTAATTGGGAAAATTTACCGAGAAAATTGAAATACTTAAACATTAATCAGACGTATAATGTAACACTTATTAAAGATATGATAAAATCACCATACTATTTTACTTATTATGCAAAACTTGATATAGTTAAAGATGTTTTTTCACTTTTTTATTTCATCAATTTAATATTAGATTATACAAAATTGACTAATATTAGAATTCTTACAAATTATAGTTTTGAAATTCATAATGAAAATTTTGAAACAGTATTTAACTTATTAGAAGAAGAAAAAAAACAAAAGGATTTACTTCTAAATATACTATTTTATATTATATTAATAGAATGGGTAATTTTATGATTAGAAGAACTAAAAAATATCAATTAGAATTGATGGTTAATGATAAATTCATACAAATAGATTCATATGATGTGTTAAGTAAGGTTGAATATGATTGTTTATTACTTAATAGTGAAAAAATTGTTGGATGCACAGGTGATATGTCAATTTCTGAATGTATAAGTACTGATAGAATTTTTGTTTATCAAACATTAAATCATAAGTTAAATTTTAGATATATTTTAAATAATATGTTTAATAAATATTCTTCCCAAAAAGATGCTTTAATGAATTTTATGTTTGATCCTTGTATGATAGAAAAAAAAGTAATTTAAATTTTGCACAATTTTGCAAAGAATGGAGATTTTTCTATGAAAATGTTATACAAAAGGAAAATTTTACTGATTGGATTTTATCATTAATAAAATAATTTTGTTTATTTAATTTAATTTTATTTAAAATTTCAAATATAATATATAATTATTGACAAGTTTGTTATAGTGTTAAATTAAAAATAAAATATATTTTATTTGTGATTAGGATTTTTTACATACTAAAAGTACTAGATTTAGAATAATTTTTTTTTATTATTAACTACTTTTTAATTTCTTTTAAAAACATTTTACTTATATTATAGTTGTAAAATCAATAAATATGCATTTTAATTTTGTTTAATTATATTAAACATTTTTAAATAAAAATACCTCAAATTCTATATCTAATTTTTAATTTAATAAAAAATTAAAGTTATATTATTAAAAAAAATTTTAAAAAATATATATTTATATAACTTAGAAAAAATAAATTAAATTTTAAAAATAAATTAATTTAACTTAAACAATAATATAATTTTGAAAATTATTAATAATATAAAAAATAATTTATTGTTATAAATGTAAACTATAAAATTAAATAATCTATATAAAAAAACTAATCTTTAATTTGTATTTTTGTGAAATTAAATTTTTTTAGCATAAATTATAAAAATAATTAAATATTAGTTAAAAAAATTTACTTACATATAAATTACTATATGTTCTAATTTATATTAAATTTATTTAAAAATAAACTTAGTATTTAAAATTTGTACTTTTTAATAATAAAATAATAGATGTTTAATGTTATTAATTTTATATGCAGTTAATAAAAGTCTTTTTTAATATTAAAATCAAGTAATTGTTTTATAAAAAATAACAACATATTATATTAAAATTATTTATTTAAGGGTTATTTTTATAATATAATTTGTTCACACTAGTATTTGCCCTTGGAAAACATTTGTTTGCTGGTCTGCCTCTTCGGTTTCAGCTATCCTCTCTCCTCTCCTGTACTCCATTGAAATGCTCTCAAGATTCTTTATAAGAGTTGTAGACTGAATGTATGCCTCAATTCTGTCAGTGATACCAAGTTCTTTTCTATGTTTAGAGTGATATTTACTCACTATACCGTCCCACGTTATCACATATGGTATGATCTTTGTCTTACATCCATGTATTAAACCCAATTCATTTGCAAGTTCATCATATTTCCTAAATTTTTCTGACTCGACTTGTTGCAAATTGTCAAGTGAAGTGACTCCTATTTCCACGATAAGTAGTTCTTTCTTAATTTTGTCAATTAACAGTATATCAGGTTTATTATATCTTATCTTGACGTCTGTTTTTATGGTTGTATCTACTCTTATTTCGACATATTTATTTGCGACTATTTGTTGCACAAAATATCCTCTCAGTTTTTTATTTCCTATTGCTATATTATGTTTATTACACAATAACAAATGAATGCATTTAACAATAGCATTGTGTCTGCGCATATAATCTTGACCTAGCATCTTTTCGCATCTTGTGGCCATATGATCTACTGTTTTTCTAGCTTTATTACAATGAGGATACAACATATTATATTATATATAAGTTTATAAATCAAATAAATATTTTGATTTATCAAAATTATAACTTAATAATTAAATATATATCTTTTATATTCTCGAATGATAATAAAATTTATTTTTTATTAGAAACATAGAACAATATTTTATTTAACTAAATTTGTTATAAAACATAAAAGAATAAACTTTTTAGTAAAAACAAATCTTTAAAAAAAGAAAAATTAATATTATTTTAAAATATAAAATTAATTTTTATAATAAATATTTTTATTAAAACAGAAATATTTATCTTTTGATTTTATAAGTAAATTTTTAATCTGAAAAAATATAACATCAATATTATATTTTATTTATATAATTTTATTGTAATATTTATTTCAAAATCTCTTTATTTTATTAATATCTCTCAAATAATTTGTTGGGTTAAAAAATCTAGTTATATTTATTATTAATAAAAATTATTTAACAAGAACGAATCTTTTTAATAATAGAAGCAAATGTTGATTAAATGTATTTTGCTTATACAATAATAATAATACAATCTTTTAATATTTTTCATTTTTTGAAGTTATAAAAATTAATATATTCAAATAATAATATAAAATTTTTAATTGTTTATAAAACATTTAAAAATTGCTAATTTGAAATATATTAGTATAATTTTAAAAATTAATATTTTTTTAAAAAAACATGCTAAAATTGATTTTATTAAACAAGATTTAATTTTATTTTTAATTTTATACGTAAAACAATTTAATGCCCCTAATGACAGAAGATGATTTAGAAATTTCTAAACAGGTAACTTTAATAGGATATGGATCATGTGGAAAACTAGTTTATTAAATAAACATCTTTATAAGGAGTTTGAAGAGCAAAAAAGGACAACAACGTTTTCTGCAACAAAATCTGAATATAAAGTTAAAACAAAATAATAGAACTTAGATTATGGGATACAGCTGGACAAAATGAATTAACTAGACTTAGAGAACTTGCTATACCATATGCAAATTATATA
>KE647353.1:28325-38979 GCA_000447185.1 Vairimorpha apis BRL 01 | reverse complement strand
GGAAGAAATGGAGAATGTAAAGTAAATGGATGTAATATGGAAAAATGTAATAGAGAAGATGGTTTGTGTAAATGTAAAAGAGTAGATTGTATATGTAATATAGGAAATGATAAATGTGTATGTACTAAATATGGTTTATGTAAAAAAGAAGATTGTATATATACAGATGGATATAATGGTAATAAAAATGAAAATATCTCTAAACACGTTACCAACATAAAAATTCTCATCTACTAAACCTAATAAACACCTTACTAACTTCTCCTCCACTAAACCTACTAAACCTAATAAACACCTTACTAACTTCATATCAACTAAAACTAATAAACACCTTACTAACTGCATATCAACTAAACCTAATAAACACCAAACTAAAAACACTTCAAATTTATACACAAAATCCCTAGAAAGATACACAGAACTCTGTAACAACAAACAAATCTACTCAAAATACATCACATACATAAAAAACTCTAGCAGAACTTGGTTCCTCTTTGGAAAATGTATAGAACAGAATGACAATATAAACAGTATCATTTATTATATAAACAGTCTTAAAATAGATGAAGAATATAAATATGAATGTATTCCTAGAATATTTCATTTAGTATGTAATTTAAGTGTTACACAGTTTAAGAAAGTGAGTTTTGTATTGACAGAATATTTTAATAATAATTTGGGGATTCTTATTTATTTTTATAATCAGATTATTAGTAGTACTAGATGTGTGAGTGGTAATAAGAGTATTAGAGGTGGTAATGTTAGAGGTGGTAGAGATAATAATGTTATAGATTGTAATATAATAAACAATAATAATAAACTCAACTACAATAATAATATAAATAATAAACCTAATTACAATATAATTAATAATAAACCTAATTACAATATAATTAATAATAAACCTAACTACAATATAAATAAAAGAACAAAAAAACAAGATTCTCAATTAACACCTTCTCTTTCTCTTACACCCACTACATTCTTAAACATGTTAATTCTTAATATAATGAATAACTATAGAGAAGTTTACTGGCAGTCTCTTTATTCTATAGATTCCATAAATACAGATCTTCTTAGTCTAGAAAATAGAATATATTTAAACAGACTTAAAAAGATAAGAGATATGTTATTTAATATAAGTAAAGTTAAGAATAATAAGAATTGTATTTCTATTAAAGAGTCGTTTAGTGAGTTACCTGATCTTCTTATTGGAATACCTTTATTTACTGGTGGGAATATATGTAGAGGGAGAGTGTATAAAAGTGGGGATGTGTATAAAAGTGGGGATGTTAATAAAGGGAGTGTATGTAATGGGAATGTGAGTAAAAGTGGATGTAGTAATGTGAATGTGAGTAATGTGAATATACAAAATAATAATATTAACGATACTAACTTATATAATACAAATATATATGATAATAATAATATACATAATATAAATATACATAACAACAATAATATACATAACAACAATACTAACATATGTAATAATAATATACATAACACATCTTCTTCACCATCTCACTATATAACAATCACCTCACTAGAAGACACCATAAAAATATATTCATCACTACAATCTCCAAAACTTCTAACAATAATAGCCTCAAACGGTAAAAAATATAAATACTTATGTAAATACAAAGACGATCTACGAAAAGATAGTAGATTTTCAGATCTCCAAATGTTATTAACAAATTATATAAAATATAAAATAGTTTATTATAAAGTGATTCCTATTTACTACAATTTTGGAATAATTGAATTTATAGATGATTTAAGGAGTATAAAAAGTATTGTATGTGATAAATATAAAAATATAGGAAGTGTTTGTAAAAAGTTTGTTAAGAAACAGAAGATTGGAGATGTTGATGAGTTTATTAATGTTTGTGGGATGTTTCCACCTGTTATGCATCGATATATATGTGATATTAGTGGTGGGAGTGGATTAAGAGATGGAAAAGAGGGAGATGGTTGTGGATGTAATGTGTGTAGAGATGGTTGTAGATGTAATGTATGTAAAGAAGGTTGTAGATGTGGAAATAATAAATGTAGAAATGGTTGTGGAAATGCTCTTTGTAATGGATGTGGAGATGGAAATGATCATTGTAAAGATGATAATACAAATATAGACAATTATAATAATAACTTTATAGACAACAATTATAATAACTTTATAGATAATAATAATATATACAACAACAACATCCTAAACTGGTACAAGCTAAGAAACAACTTCATCCAATCATACGCCACAATGAACATCATTGGATACTTCATGGGCCTAGGAGACAGACACTCAGAAAACATCCTCTTTACTAAAGACATGCACACAGTACACGTAGATCTAAATTGTCTCTTCGATAAAGGTAAACAAATAACAATTCCAGAAAGAGTCCCTTTCAGATTAACACAGAATATAGTAAACGGGTTTGGTGTACTAGGAATACATGGGACATACACTAGTGTGTGTATAGAAGTATTTGAAACTATGTGTAAAAATAAGGATATTATAATAAGTAATCTACTTAGTTTTGTATATGATCCTTTACATGAATGGAATAAGAAAGAAGGTGAAGGTAAAAATATAATTGATAAGTTAAGAGATAAATTAACTGAAGTTGATGTACAGAGTAAGGTAGATGAACTTAATAGTGAAGCTAGTGATTTAAGTAATTTGTGTCATATGTATATAGGGTGGTTGTCTTTTATATGATGTGTAGATATGATATGTAGATATGATGTGTAGATATGATATGTAGATATTAGTGTGGAATTTGTTATAATGTGTGCTATGTTATTGATGTGGAATGTGTGCTGCAGAATAAATATATTTATAGGTAATGGATTTCTATATTGTTATGGAATTAGAGTGTAATGAGTGCTATGGAATGTGTGTAATATTTGTTATTATTATAGAATTTGTATATGTTTAGTAGGAATGAGTTATGTTAAATAAATATATATATAATATTAAGTTACAATTAGATAAAATATATAGTAAATAATAAATACATTATAATTTAAGTACAATATAATAAATTTTATTAAGTTAATATTAAAATATACTTTTAATGAAGTAGTATTATTTAAAAACACTACTTTTATAATATACATAATAATATTATTTTTATAATAAACATAACAATATCAATTTTATAATAATATAACAATATCAATTTTATTAATAAACATATTTATAATAATATTCTTATAATATACGAAACAATATCAATTTTATAATATACATAACAATATTATTTTTATAATAAACATATTTATAATAATATTTTAATTATCTTTATTTCACATAGATTAAAAACAATATTATTTAACACAGTTTTACATTATATAACAAACTATAACAATATCTATAATCTAAATTTTATCATATAATTCACATATCTCTATACACAACAATTAACTTATTATAACATATATAATTCACATATATAATACATTAAACAACATAGTAACATAAAATAACAATATCTATAATCTACATTCCACTTTAATCAATTTATTATAATACATCTATAATCAACATAATATAATCAACATATATTAACATACATATATAATTCACATATATAATCAACATATATAATTTAACATATTATAATTCACATATTATAATCAACATATATACCAAATCCCTTTTCACACACTCCCCTTTTTATTACGCATCTTCTCCAACATCTCAACATCAACAACAACTTTACTATCATCAAGAGGTTCTCTATTAAAAGGATCAATCCCATCATTAAGCATAATCATATTATAAGTACTTTTATCTATTGTTACATTACTTGTAAGTAACTTGATTGGCATTTTTATATTTACAAATGTTAATGGATCTATAAATATAGAAGTGTCTTCTTCTACTTCAATGTACTTGTCAAATAGTACTAGAAGTGATTTAAGATAATTTATTTGTTCATTGTTTAAAAGATATTTGTTTTCACTTATTGTTATTCCTTTAAGAAAGATTGATTTGTTAAAATACATTCCTTCATTACAAACAGCTTTTATAAATTTTGTGTCTTTTATTTCTATGTAGATTAAGAGAATGTTTCTTAGAAGTTCTTTTGGATTGAATTTTAGTTTGTCTTTGTTTATGTCTATAAAGAGTTTTATTAAGTCTTTTTTGTATATTAGAGGTTTTAGATGTGGGATATGTGGATTGAGAGAGGGATTATTATATGTTGATGGATGGTGATTGGATGTAGAATGGTTTGATAAGTGTGGATGTGGCATGTTATTATAAGTTGGAGTAGATGTATTAATGTTATTATATGGTGAAGTAGATGTATTAAAGTTATTATTGTAATATCTATTACTATACAAATTAAATGCATTTGTAATATTATTATTATCAATATTATTTACATTACTATTATACACATTATTATTTACATTACTATTATACATATTATTATTACCATCTAAACTTCTTCCACTCACACTATCATTCCCACTTCTACTTCCACTCACACTACTTCTATTATCCATATCATTCCCACTTCTATCATTACTTCTATACTGCTCAACAAACGGATTCTTAATAACTAATTCACTACACGTAGGCCCTACAATAGTCTTAAGATTACAATTCAATATCTTAACAAAAACTGTTATAAGCTCATCTACTACAACTATTTCTACATTAGTATCTATTATATGTTTAAGTAATTTAAAACAATTATCTACAAATTGGAATCTGTGTCCTGTCATTGAACTTAATGTTAATATTCTACTTATTAATATTTTAATATCTTCTGTTAAAGTATATTTGGTTTTCATTTTTGTAAATAGGTCGTTTAGTTTTATATTTATTTCTGTTATATGTGTAAGAGATTCGCTTAAAACGTATTCTAAGTCTCCCATTAAGTGGTTTATAAATTTTATGTTTTGTGGTGTAATTGATTTATTGTTGGTTGTGAGGAATTTGTAATTTGATTTTGTTATGTTTATTGTATTGTTGTTGTATGTGTTGTTGTGATCTTTTTGTTTTGGTGATATTTCTTTATTTTCTGTTGATTTATGAATTGAGACATTTTCATTTTTTATTGTATTAAGATCTTTTTGTTTTGTTGATATATCTATATTATATTTCTGTTGATTTATTAATTGTTGATTCTCTTTGTTCTTCTTCATTTAATATTTTTTCATTTTCTGTAAGTTCACTTTTATTTAATTTTTTATCTTCTCTATTATTAATATTAATATCATTATCTTCTCTATTACTTCTATTACCATTATAATCATTAAATCTACTACCATCATCCATATTACCATCATTCACATTATCAATATTATCTCTAATACCATCATTCACATTATCAATATTATCTCTACTAAAACCATCTCCACTCACATCACCACAAGACATATCAACACGATATTTATATAACAATACATTTATAATATTTCTATTCTCAAATCGTGCTACATCTTTCTGTATAGAATTGTAGTACTCAATTATTTTTGATATAAATGGTTGTCTTATATCAAAATTGTAATTAAATAAATCTTTTAGTATTTGTGGTTTATATTTGTTTATATTGAATAATTTTTCTAGTATTTTGTATGTAGTGTCATTAAATGGAAGGAGTTCGTATAATTGTAGATAGACTTCTATTATGTCGTTATATGTTATATTAATACTATAAGGAGAATTATTATTAGAAGAATGATTATTGTTATTAGAAGAAGGATTATTGTTATGTTAGAAGAGGAAGGATTATTGTTGTTATTATTAGTATTATTGTTATTAATAATATGTGTGTTAGTAATTGAATTGTTATTATTAGAAGGAGAATTATTAATATTATTATTAACATATGTATTATTATTGTTAGTAACAGTACTATTATTATTAATATTAACATCTATTCTATTACTATTATTAACATCTATTCTATTACTATTATTACTTCCATTATTATTAATACTATCTATTCTATTATTAATACTATTACTATTATTATTACTCTCTACATCCATTCTACTATCAAAATCAATTAAATCTTCCCTATCAACAACATATGCCTCAATAAAATTCCCTAAAAACTCCCCAAACTTCTCTTCTTCACCAACTTTCTTAATAAACTCATCAACATTTTGACTATCAACACCATCAATCTTCATTTGTTTAACAACATCAACAAATTTACAATAACTAAATTTAAAACTAAAAATTTTACATTTAAAAATAAAATTAGCAAAACTAATTTTAAATAATTTATCTATCATATTTTTAAAAATTATTGGTTTCATAAAATGATTAATTAATCTATTAAAATAAAAAGATTGTGAATCATTCATAATTTTATTTTTATCAAAAATTGTTTTAAGTCTATCTTTATTTTTATTAATTAAAATTTCTAAACTTTGTTGAAAATGTTTTTTGTTTATTGGATTTTTTGTTATTAAGTTTTTTATGACGTAATATATACGTGGATGTGAAAGTGAATTATAGTACCATAAATTAGAAAACGTATTTTTATAAATAGATTCGTATTGAGAAATTGTTTCAAGAAAATCTATTTGGTTGTAATCTATTGAAAAATGTATTAAATTGTGTATAAATAAACTTGTATAAGGTAAATTATTAATTAAGTCAAGTGTGTTAAAAGTTAAATTATTGAATAAATAAATAAATGAATGTTTGTCTGATTCTTCTGAGATTTTTTGTAATAGAAATTTATTGTGTTTGTGTGATGGATTATAGTTTTTTATAAGTGTTAGTGTTGGATTTGGTGTTGTGGAATAGAAATGTATGAATAGTGTTTCTAATTCTTCTTGGTCTATTGATTGTGGTTGGAAATTAATTTGGTTGTCTGTTATATTTAAAGATGAATAAACTTCTTTTCTGTTGTAGAGAGACATTGTGAGGGGGTAAATAAAAGTTATATTAATTTGTGTGAGAGAAGGATGTGAGTGAGGTGAAGGATGGATGAGAGTGAGGTGAAGGATGGATGAGATAGATGTAGTGTATAAAGTAAGGATGTAGTATTGGAATTAAGAATGTAGAGTGAAGTGAAGGAAAGTAGATATGTATGGAATGGGAATGGGAGATGAGATAGATGTGTTGATGCAAAGGATGAATATAGAGTAATGAATGAATGTAAAATGATAATATGTAATGAGAGCGATGTAGTATTGGAATTAAGAATGTGAATATATAAAATTAGAATGTATAAAATAAACTTAAAATATTATTTAATTTGTAAATTTAATATAAAACATTTCCTTGAATTTAAATTATTTACTATAAAATTTTATTAATCTATTTATTCTTTATAAATATTAAATTACATAAACATCTTCATTCACTATTATAAATACTAAATTACATTATCATCTATCTCCACTTAATTACATTCTCTACACCACTCATAATACTATTCTCTACATTTCCTTTATACCACTATCATTATTAAATAATACTCATTAATTAATACACCATTACAAACTATCTCTACATTCCTTTATACCACTATTTATATAACTACATCTCACATTAATACACACTGTCTACATACATAATCCATATTAATTTTCACTCCACAAAATAAAATACCTTAAAATAATTCTTTCCTTGTACAAACAAATATTTATCATACCCAACAACTTTTTTAATTCCTTCACATTGCACTATTTTTAAATATGAATCTTTATAAACGTAAATCTCGTTCTTCTTTATATAAATTGTTATGTCAGGTGTTTTTATTATTGAGTTGGGTGATAATTTATTTTTCTTTGAGAGTTCGAAATTGCAGTTTGTTGTTATGTTTTTTAGAATTGATTTTATATTGTTTTTGTGTTGTGTGTCTTTGTTATGTGAATTTTTGTGTTGTGAATTATTATTTGGAGATTCTTTGTTGTGAGAAGATTCTTTATATTGTGAATTATTATATTGTGGTTTTTCATTTTGTGAATCTTTATATTGTAAATCATTATTTTGAATTTCATTGTTTGATGTTTTTTCATTCTCTGAATCTTTATATTGTGGTTTTTCATTTAATGATTTTTCACAATGTAACTTTTCATTCTGTAAATCTTTATATTGTAAATCATTATTTTTAATTTCTTTATATTGTGATTTTTCATTCTGTGGATCTTTATATTGCGACTTTTCATATTTCAAATCATTATTTTGAATTTCATTGTTTGATGTTTTTTCATTCTCTGAATCTTTAATTAAAGATTCTTTATATTGTAATTTTTCATTTTGAGAACCATTTTTTGGTAATTCTTCATTTAAAGACTCCTTACATTTCAAATCATTATTTTGTAATTCTTCATTTAAAGACTCCTTACATTTCAAATCATTATTTTGTAATTCTTCATTTTTCATTTCTTCTATTTCTACATTCAAAGAATTATTTCTATTGTTTTCACTTATTACATTATATCCAATACTATCACTCATACTACTTCCATCACATTTACATTCTTCATCATCGCAATAATAGAAATTATTAAATCTACATTCACTGCTATCATCATTATTAATACTATTGTTACTATTATCATTATTTATATTATTAAATCCACTCCTATTATTAAATCTACTATCATTATTTAATTTACTTTCAAAACTATTACTATTATTTAATCTACTTTCAAAACTATTACTATTATTTAATCTACTTTCATTATTAAATCTACTTTCATCTTGAATCTGCAAAAACTCATTATAAAAAACACTCTTCCCACCCCGATATTTAATCCGAAACCCATCTAAATATTCTCTTACATTAACACAATGATCAATATCAAGATACACCAAAATACCTGTTAAATAAGCTTCAACACGTTTAATATTAAGATTAATTAAATTTAATACCAACTTATATAAAAAGTTACTAACTTTTTGATTTAACCTATTTCTATAAAAAATAATTAAATGATTTTTAATTACTTTAATTAATTTAAAATTTAAACATGTTTGGTGATTATAAATGTTTAGTTTGTTGTTAGTTAAAATTATAAAATGTGTGTTTGTGGCATAGAAGTCGTCACATTTTAGGTCTATTTGGAATTGTCTGTATTTTTTTGTTATGTTGAAAGTTGTTGGTTTGTAATAAATGAAATCGGTTGGGATTTTGATGTCTATAGGTTTTAGACAGGCATCTTTTATTTTTTTTCTAGTGTCATTTTATTTTTGTTAAAGTTTAAGTTGTTTTTTTTATTGGTTTTTTTGATACTGTGTTTTAGAATGGTGTTTTGGATTAAAAATGTTTTAATTGATTAATTGAATTGTTATTTAATTGAATTGTTATTTAATTAGTTGGTTATATAAGTTAGTTAGTTATATAATTTAATTGAATATCTATAAAGGTTAATTGGATATCTATAAAGGTTAATTGAATATCTTTGTAAATTATTTAGTTATTTAAGTTAGTTGAATATCTATGAGGATAATTGGATATCTATGTAGTCTTTTTATTTATGAAGGTTAATTGAATATTTATATAATTTAGTTGGATATCTTTGTAAATTACTTATTTATCTATGTAAAAGAATTAAATTATCTTTGTATGTTATTTGGAAATCTATATAGGTTAATTGAATATTTTTATATTTTTTTTAAATGTAAATGTAAATTAATTGAATATCTATGTGATATTAATAAAGATTAATTATGTTTATAAATAATTAAAATTTAAAAACAGTTTAAAATAGTTTTTATAGATTAAATTTAGTAAATTATTTTAATTTAAATAATATTTTAAGTTAATTATATTATTAAAAATATAATTAAAAAATATAATTATTATTTTAAATTATGATAAAAAAGTAAGTTATATTTTATTAAGAATGAATATTTTTTTTAATTTATTTTTAAAAAGATAATAATAAAAGTTTAATATTTTATTAAGTTAGAATTTTATAACGTTTTGGTTTTTTATAATTTGTGTTTTTTAGAAATGATAAATTTTTCCTTACTTTATATTTTTAATAAAAACTTTTATAACTTTTTGATTATTTCAGTATTTGTTGTATTTTGTAGTTTGTTTTAAAATAGATAATAATAAAATAAAAGTTTTCCTTACTTTATATTTTTAATAAAAACTTTTCATAATTTGTGATTATTTCAGTATTTGTTGTATTTTGTAGTTTGTGTTTTAAAAGATAATAATAAAATAAAAGTTTTCCTTACTTTATATTTTTAATAAAAACTTTTCATAATTTGTGATTATTTCAGTATTTGTTGTATTTTGTAGTTTGTGTTTTAAAAGATAATAATAAATTAAAAGTTTTCCTTAATTATATTTATTAATAAATTACTTTTAAATAATTGTTATATAAAAAACTTTCACTTTTATAATTATTTTTTTACAAGAATAATAATAAAACTTATTATCACTTTTAAAAAAAGTAATAAATATTAAAAAAAAAATTCTTGATTTTTAATACATTTAATTTAAAAATTGTAAAATTTTTATACTTTAAAATGTTAATTACTTTGCTAAAAAAAATACATTATAAATTATTTATAAATAAGATATGATAGAAATTTAGATGATATAAATTTTGTTAAATAAAATATTTATTTTTAAATATTTATTTTTTAAAATACTTTTTTTTGAATTAGTAATTAAAAATAGTTATAAAAAGCGAAAATAAAATATATAATTTA
>KE647353.1:0-23548 GCA_000447185.1 Vairimorpha apis BRL 01 | reverse complement strand
AAATTTTTTATGAAATTAATTTTCTAGTAAAAAATTTTAAAAGAAATTAATATTTTATAGTTTAATAAATTAAAAAAAATTTAAAAATTATCAAATGTATTTTTTTAAGTAATATTAAATTTGTATAAAAATATTACTAAAATTTTTTGTTTTGAAAAATTGGCAAAAATATTTGTAAAATTAAATTTAGTTAAAATCAAGAAAATTTATGTTTGTATTTTTCAAATAAAAATTTTTTAATGTACTTTAAATTTATAATTTAATTTATACTTAATAAAAATTAGATTTATTTTAAACAATAGTACTATAATATTATATTTATTCTATTATCAAAAAGTGATTAGATTTTCTATGTTATGTTAAAACAAATGTATAATTAAAAATTAATAAATATTTTTATCATATAAAATTATAATTGATTATTTTTATTTACTATAATAAATTTAAAATATTTTGTAATTATATATATGCTAAAAATTAATTTTTTATGTATTTGATTTACAAAATTTTTTTCAATATAAATTATCAGAATTTATAAATTTATTTTATATTTTTTTTAAAAAAATAAATATCTTTAGATATATTATTTTAAAATTTTTTTAAATTTCTAATAAAAATATAAATTATCAGAATTTATAAATTTTATTTTTGATATAAAAAATTTGATTTAATATTTTTTATACTTTTTAAAAAGAATTAGTGATAGTTTTAATTTAATAACTTTATAACAATTTTTTTAATTTTTAATAATTTTTGTTGTAATTTTAGTATTTTAAAAACATTTTTGTAAGAAAGCTTATAATAATTTTAAATTAAAACATTAAAATGAAAAAATATATTTTTTAAATTCATTCAATCTTATAATTTATTTTAAACTTGCAAAACAAAAAAAAATTTTTATTTTATCATTTAATAATATTTACATTCTTTTTAAAAAAAATTTATTTTTAAATATAAAAATATATCTTGTTTGATAATTTTCACTTTTTTTTAAATTATATTCTATAAATTTTTATTAATATATAAAAATATATCTTGTTGATAATATATACTTTTTTATTAAATTATAATCTATAAATTTTTATAAATCAAAATTATTTTTATATATTTAATTTTATATTCATATAAAAAAAAATTATTTTAATTATCAAAACAAAAATATAATTTATTATTCTTAAATTCATACTCCTTTTTTTAAATATTTACACACTTTTATTCAATGTCATAAATTTATAATATAAATTATTCAAACTACCCCAAAATGACTTCAAATTCACAACAATCTTCAATTTTTTCATTTCATGATGCCAGTAACGATGCTCATTTGAATCTCACACCATCACAAGGCGACATATCCTCAACATACAGTCCTATAATAGAAACAGAACGTGTTAAACTTATATGGGGAACAAGTATTAACGTATTTGAAACATCAGAAAAATTTAAAGAATTTATACACAACATGGAAAATTATTTACAAATATTTGAGAATATAAACTCAACACAAAATTATATTTTTGATCTTGATTGTAATTTACTTGATCCAATTTTAAAAAGTCAGCTCGTTTTATATCCACTTGAAACTCTTCCAATTTTAGAAAACAGTTTACAAGAAATTTATTTTGAAACTTATCCAAATACCGTTAATTTAATTAAAATACGGTTATTTAATATAGGAAAAAAAGTTAATATTAGAAATTTTGATCCTAGTGATATTGATAAAATAATTAAGTTAAAAGGAATGGTTATACGTACTTCTGGTGTTATACCAGAATTAAATAAAGCTGTTTTTGAATGTATAAAATGTAAAAATTGTATGGAAGTTGAAAGTATCAAAAATGTGATAAACCAACCTATTAGTTGTAAATGTGGTGGAAGATTTACTTTTGAAATTAAACATAATAAAGGGTTTTATGATGATAAACAGATTATAAAAATACAAGAGTTATCTGAAAATATTCCTGATGGAACTACACCATTAAGTTTGTCTTTAGTGTCTCGTGATGAGTTAGTTGATAGCTTGATTCCTGGAGATAAAGTTGAAGTGACTGGTATATTAAAAGCTGTTCCTGTTAGAGTTAATCCTAATTTGAAAAAAATTAAAAGTACGTTTAGAACTTATTTAGAGTTACTAAATTATGAATATTTAAATAATCAAGAAGAAAATGTTGAGAATGTAGATAAAAACATAGAAAAAGTTAGTGATAATGAAGTAGATAAAAAATCAAATAAAAATAAATTAAATAACAGAAATTATGTAGAAGAAATCGATAAACTACGACAACAAGGAAATATTTATACAAAATTATATAAAAGTATAGCGCCATCAGTTTGTGGCATGGAAGATGTAAAAAAAGCACTTCTATTACAATTATTTGGTGGTGTACGAAAAGAATTGGGAAATTCTAGACTACGTGGAGATATTAATATTTTATTAGCAGGAGATCCTGGAATTTCTAAATCTCAATTACTTGGATTTATAAATAAAATAACTGAACGAGGAATGTATACAAGTGGGAAAGGAACTAGTGCAGTTGGATTGACAGCTAGTGTAAGTCGTGACCCTGATTCTGGTCAGTACGTGCTTGAATCTGGTGCTCTTGTTCTATCTGACAATGGAATTTGTTGTATAGATGAATTTGATAAAATGTCTGATAGTACTAGAAGTGTTTTACACGAAGTGATGGAACAGCAAACCGTTTCAGTAGCTAAAGCCGGAATTATCACAACTTTAAATGCTAGATGTTCAATTTTGGCAAGTTGTAATCCGATTGAAAGTAAATACAATCCTAAAAAAAATATAGTAGAAAATATTAATTTACCACCGACTCTTTTAAGTAGATTTGATGTCGTATGTTTATTAATCGATAAACATGATGAAGTGCGAGATAGAGAAATAGGAAATCATATAGCATCTATTTACTCTGATCAAAATGATGATTATGACGTAATAGATAAAGATTTGTTAAAAGCTTATATAAAAGAAGCTAAACGTATTGAACCGAAACTTACTCCAGAAAGTATAAAATCACTGAGTCAAGCTTATGTGGACTTACGACAAATTGATAATGGAAATACGATAACTGCAACTACAAGACAACTTGAAAGTTTGATACGTTTAAGTGAAGCACATGCTCGAATGAGATTTTCTACTTCAATAGAAGTAGAAGATGTTAAAGAAGCTTTAAGAATTGTAAAGGAGTCACTTTTAATGTATGCTATTGATCCGATTACAGGTAAAATTGATATGGATATGATAATTTCTGGTGTAACTGCTTCGAAACAAAAACTTGTAGAGGATTTAAAAAACACAATTCTGAAATTGTTAAGAAAAAAGAAACTTAGTTTTGAAAATATTATTGAAGAAACTAAATCTAATGATAAAATGGTTAAAGAATGTCTTGATGAATTGGAATATGAAGAACTTATTTGTAAAGATGGAAATGGAGAATATGAGAAAATAAAAAATTAAGTGTTTTTAAATTTATTTTCGAGTATGAATAAAGTGTATTTTTATTTAATAAAAAATATAAAATTATTTATCAAGTTTTATTTTATATAATTAATAATTTTTTTTTAATATAAATCTTTGTTTTTATCAAAATAAAAATAAATTTTTTTATTTTACTATTAATTTAATAAATTTCTAAATTATAATAATACTATTTATTAGTAAAAATGTGAAGTTTATTTATTAAATATGTAACAAATATATTATTTTTTTAATAATAATATTATAATATTTAAACATTTAATATTATTATTGCTTTATTTTAAATACAATAATTTTCTACTTAACTTAAAAAAGTTTTATTTTTATTAATATAAATAAAAAAAAATATTTTTTATATTTATTAAATAAAGATTTATATCAACAAACGAAACTTACAAAAAATTTCACTTAAATTTAGTATTATGATAAAACCACCAAATGTAAAACTTTTCCCATTCAGATAATTTACTTTCATCAAACTCTAAAAATCCTTCATCCAAACATTTATTTATTTCTGTGATAGCGCGTTTTAAATCTCTAAAATCATTTGATTTAATCGTACAACGAAAATTACCTTTTTTATCTTTTTCTAAAAATAATTTACAATCAGGAATGTGTTTAGGAATAAGTGGATATTTATATGATGGAATATTTATTGTATATTCGGTTGTTTCTAATTCGTTTTTCATTTTATAAAGAATTGATTTGTATTCTGGTGTTTGTAATGGAAAAGGAAGTGAACTAAAATTTTTTAATTTATTGTTTATTTCGTTTAGTCTGTGATTTGTTATTTGTGATTTTTGTTGATTTGTCATGGGCTGTTTCTTAAAATGGAAATTTATTATATTTTGATATAGAATAATGTGTTAACAAATTTTAAAATATAAATTATTGTTTAGGGCATTAGAAATGAATAATATTAATGTTAATAAATAGATTTTAATTGTTGTAAAAAGTTTATTATAAAAATTTTTTAGTATTATTATTTTTTATTGAAATTAAAATATTTTTCAACTATAACTAATATTTGAAATATTTTAAAAAAATAAAAATGATTTATAATAAATTAAATATATTAAGATATTTAATTTAAAAAAGTGTTGTTTAAATGTAATGTTATCATAAAAAACAGTTTATTTATATAATAATAATTTTTTTTATTATAAAGATGTAAATTTTTGAGTTTTTAAAATATTTAATAAATATAATATTATTTTAAATAAATTTTTTATTCTGATTTTTATTTTGTTAAAAATTAATATAAATTAAAAATTTTTCAAGTTTGTGATATTAATTTTAATTGAAATGTAAAACAATGAAAAATTTCAATTATACAAAACTAATTTAAAAATATTTAAATATTTATAAAGAAAAAATGTAAATATTTTATGACTTGTAAACTGGATTATTAATAAATTAATAAATTATATATTAATTTGAAATTTTAACAAAACTATTTTTTTAAAAATATAACTTATACAAAATTAAATAACTATAAAACCTTGTCAAAATAATTTGATATTTTTAAAACATTTATATTCATAAATAGACAATCATCATTATGTTAGCAAATATTTTGATAAATAAAAATATATTAGTTTTAATTCATCAAATAAAAATTTTTATTTATAAAAAAAATCGAATGATACAAATCAAAATAAAAATTAGAAAATTAATAAATAAAACAAAACAATGCAAATTTATGTCAAATTTTAAAAAACATCAAATCTGTAAAAAAATAGACTTTATTTTTTAAAATATAAAAATTACACTAATTAAAAACAAAATAATATTAATTTTAAAAATTATAAAACAAAATTACTAAATCAAAAAATTATAAAACAAAAATAAAAAATATTAATTATAACAAAATAAAAATGAATGAATTTAGACAAAACTTAATAATATTGAAAAATAATTTAAATAATTACATGTTTGAACAAAACAAAACATTAGAAACAAATATAACCGATTTAATACAAATTAATGATGATTTAATATCTTGTTCGACAATAAACCAAAATTTAATTAACGATTATATTAAATTAAAACAGAAATTTAGACGAATCTATGAAGATAAAAAGTTAGTAGAGATAGAAAAACATAAACACAGTTTAATAAGACAACAAAAAATTAAAGATATAAAAAATGATGCTGAATATTTGGTTCACCTTAATCAATATATTGGACTTGTTATAGAAGAAGCAAATATGCCTATTGATAATTTAATTAGTAATGTTGATAGTACTCAAACTTATTTAGTAAATACTAATAGGGAATTAAGACAGTATAAAAATAGGTGGTTTAATTGTGCCTTATTGAGGAAATGGGGGAAAGTTTTTGGGTTGGTTATTTGTGGAATTTTGTTGGTATATGTTTATAAATTAATAAAATAATTTTGTTTAAGTTATTTTTAAATATTAAAATTATGTCAGAATATTATTTTAAATAGTTTAAAATAAAATTATATTTAGCATATATATTCATTAAAATTATTAACACTAAAGTAAAAAACATTATCAATTGGTAAAATAAAAATAATGAAAAATATAATAAGGTATTGTATTATAATTTAAAATAATTTTATTTATTCAAATATTATTAATTGATATTACATTATAATATTTTATTAATTTAAAAAAATATTTTAAAATGATAAAATACAAATAAAATATTATTTGATTAAAATTAAAAAATAATATAATCTATATTCACATTTAACAAATAATAAATTTTATTTTTTTTTATAAATTTAGACACATAAAACAATTTTTAATCAACAGTTTACATATTTAAATAACATGTAAATCCTTTATCTCTCTTTTTAATAAGTACAGGAGGATTAGATTTTATCATATTATTAAGTATTTCTATACATTTATATTTTGGAACACCTGATTTCTGAATTATTTCTTCCCATGGAAGTCCATTTTTATTTTCATATAGAAGATCTACAATTTTAAGAATATAACCCTTATTAGATTTTTTAAGATTTGTATCCGAAGATATTCTATTTAAAAAAATGTTCTTAGTGTCCATCAATAAACTTGTATTTTGATAAGTATTAAAAGATGTATCTTGATCTAAAAATGAAATATCAGATTTTATAGACTGTAAATTATCGTTATTTGTTTTATTTAAAGTGTTTAAGTTGTTAGTAATTGTTTTATCAGTGGTCGCTTTATTTGAATTTTTTATGTTGAAGTCATAAAATTCTTTTTTAATGAAATTGTTAGACATTGCTTTATTTAAATTATTAAATTCTGTTTTTATTGAATCTATTTTGTAATATTCATTTTTGTTAACATCTTTAAAATTATTATTTTTAGATTTAATATTAGAAAATTCATTTTGTGTATCATTAAAGGATTTAGATATTGAATAAGTGTCTAATGAAACTAGAAGAGCTTCAAGTTTGTAATTCAGTTTTTTTAATATTTCATTTTGTTGTTTTATTTTTTCTTTTTTTCTCTTAAGGCTTCTAAATCCATTTGAAGGAACAAAATATTTAAAAGTAAAAACAATTGAGATATTTTTATAATGAAAATATTTCAAATTTATCTATATAAAATTTAAAATGTATAATAATAAAAAGTAATGTTATTGTAAAATAAATAATTTTTTTGAAATCTACAAAATTTAAATTATATAAAATTTAAAATGTATAAAAATATAATTATATATTATAAAAAAAATCTGATTTAAAATCTATAATAATTAAACTATACAATTTAAAAACAATTTACATAATATTTAAAATTTATAAAACTAATTTAAATTATATTCTATAGTATAAATGTTTTTATTTTTGAAATAATAAACAAAAAGAATTTGACTTTAAATTTTATTTTTTATAAAATTCTTATTTTGTATTTAAAAACCTTTTTAAATTTTTAATAAAATTAAAAAATTATCAACTTAATTATCAAATATAAAAATTTAAATAAAATTTATAAATTATTTGCTTAATATTTTACACTCAAATTTTATTTATTATTATTTGAAGTTCTTTCATCTAAAGTTACATAATTTACAAAAACAGATATATCTCCCAATTTTTCGATTAGAAGTTGAATGTTTTTGTAACTCAATCCAAAAAAGTGTTCAAACGTTTTAAACTCAAAAGAATTATCAAAATTATTAACAAAATTAGTCCACATATCTAAACCTTTCCAAATTTGACCTTCTTCAGATTCAATCAAAAAACAGTTCTCAAGTATTTTACACGTATAAAGTATTTTAGAATGTGTGTTTGTAGAATAAAATCTTTTTGCAATGTATCCAATTGGATAAATATATTCTTTAGTATGATATTTTTCAAAATTTGTTGTTGGTAATTGTCCAAGATCAACAAGTTCAAAAAAAGTGTCTGATGATTTGGTTAATGAAAAAGTAAATTCTTTTTGTGATATATCTTTTGAAATTGATTTGGTTTTTTTAAATTATTTGCTTCTTTTTCTAAGATACATTGTTTTAAAATATTTTGTGTTTTAAGTTTAGATTTAAGTTGTTCTTGTAAATTTCGTTTCTTTTTGAACAACGAAACATGTGTTGTATAAAGTCTGGCAAAAGCAGAATATTGTGATTCGGTAAATTGAGATTTTATGTGTTGTGTATCTTTTTGTTGCAGATCTCTGTGTTGTGGATGTTGTACATTTCTTTGTATTGTTTCTCTATGTTGAGAGTTATTTAAGTGAGGTTTCTTGTGCATTGATTCTTTATTATTGTATGAGGATTTAGAAGTTTGAGATTCTCTATGTGCATCTGACATGGGTTTTATATAAAATAAATATTAAATTTAAATATTTAATCAAAAATTGCTACTAATATTAAATATATTTTAAGAAAAAAGATTGATATTAAAAAAATGAAAATCAATAATATTCATTAAAACAGATTATAAAAAGAAAATTACAAAAAAAAGAAAATGCTTATGTATAAAAAAAGCTCAAATTATGTATAGTAAATAAGATGAAGATTTTTATTTCTTTAAAAAATGTATGAAAATTAGAAATTAATAAAAAGATTTTTCAAATCTTAAATATATGAATTTTTTTATTTTCTTAAATAATTGATACACAAAACTAATAAAAATTTTATTTCTTATAATCGTTATTTTAAAGAAAATTACATTTATATAAAATGTAAAATACACTTCAGATATTATAAAAATTATTTTTATTATGTCTAATTTATTAAACAATAAAAATTTTAATATAAATTTTTTTTGAAATTTTCTAAATATACTAAACTTATTATAAAAAAATATTTAAAAAAAATTTTTATTTAAATAATTTAAACAAAAGATTTTTTTATATGTATATACAAAAGTTAAAAAGTTAAATATGATTTCTTTAGAATTTTAAAAATCTTTACATAACTTAAAATATACATTATTAACATAAAAAATTACATTTATATATTTATTAAATAAATATATATATATATTTTTACACAATAAAAAATCAGTGATCAATATAAAATATAATTAAATTAGGATAATCATGTAATTTTACTAATTTTTCGAAAATAAAAAAAAATATTAAACTAGTTTTGATTTTAACAAAATTTTTATTTTAATTTTTTTTTCATATAAAATTAAAAATTTTATTATTTTAAAATAAGACTATAAATAAGACTTTTGTAAATAAAAAAATTTATTAAATAGTTTTTTTAGTAGATGAATTTTTTTAAATATGAAAAAAACAACTTAACTTTTTAAACTATATTTAAATACCTAAATTTTTATATTTAAAAATTTAGAATTTACTTAAAAAAAACTATAGAATAAAAAGTTAATAATGCAAAAATATTTTTCATTACATAATTTCTTCAATTTTTTACTGTGTAATATAAATATATGTAATACTTAAGAATTATACATTAAAGAGTATAAATTTTTTGTAATTATCAAATTATTATACCTTAAATAACTTTGAAATGTTTTATAATAAAAATTTATTATGACCATGACAATAAAAAAATTTTATTTATTAATTTGTTTTATCAAAATTTTTGATAAGTAAAATTTAATTTAAACATTAATTTAAAAAAAATGATATTTAAAAAATTTAAAAAACATAAGTGTAAATAAATCATTTTTTATATAAATTGGACTATAAAATAATAAAGTTTTTAAATTTTTTTTAACTTTATTGATTGTTTGACATTTGTTAAATTTTATTAAAATTTGTCATTTTGTGTAAATTAAAAGATTTGATACAAAAGATTTATTAAAAATATAAAAAATGTTATAAAATTTGAATAACCAAAGTTTTATAATATATTTATATGTTTTTTTATTATATTATATGATACATAAAAAATATATTTAAATTTTTTATTTAAACGTTTAAAACCAATTTCAAATTTTTTTATGTAATTAAAATTTTCAACATATTATGATATACAAAAACAATGTAATAAGATTCTTATTACTGAGAATATTTTATTATTTGCAAAATAAAATTGATTTAAATAGAACATATAAAAATAACTTTAAAAATATTTAAATAAACTTTTTCTATATATTTTAAAATACTATTTATATAATAAAATTATAAACAATTATTTTATTATGTTTTAACTGCAAAAAACTTATAAACAGTTTTGAATTTAAATTGTTTATTAATTAAGAACATATCAAATTTTTTATATATATTATAAGATCATTCAAATAAAAAAAATATTTGTTAATTAATTTCTATTACTGATCATGATGTAATAATCAAAACAATCTTAACTGGATGTTTTTTTTATATGAATTTAAAATAATTTAATTATTTGTGTATTAATTATGTACTGATGACATTATATTAATACTTTTTTGCGTGTTAAAAATTTCAAAATGTCAAAATCGATTTAATACCAATAAATAATTCGAAATTTCATATAAATTATTTGTCTTTATTCGTAAAATTAAAATGTAAAAAACATTTATTTATTGTTATTCACGGTCTATACCTCCAAATAATTATTTTACAGCTATAAATTTAACTGCCAAATATTTTTATATAACATAAATACATATAAATTAATTTTTGATATAAATGTATTTAAAAAATACAACTTTAGTTAATATCATAAAATAATTTTTTCTTTTATATATATATTAAAATTTAAATATAAAATAAATTAATTTAATAAACACACTGTCTAAAACAAATAAATAAATTTTATTTTAATATAAAAACTCTTAATAGATTGTATAACTTCATTTTTAAAATTTTAGTATTCGTTTTGTTTATAAAGATGCCAAAAAAATCTAAACATATTAAATAAATTATTAAAAAACTTATATACAATTAAAAATAATAGAAAAATATATATCAAATTAAAAATAAATACTTAATACAAATATTTTTATTTTTCAGTAATAAAATATTTCAAATTGCTAAAATTTATGTTGATTTAAATATTTTTTTTAGATCAAAAGTGACTCATAAATTTGATCAATATAAAGGATTAAATTATTTAAAAAAAATCAAAATTTTGTAAACCTTATGAACATACGTTACAATTCAAAAGAATGGCAGTCATTGCTAGGATTACTTAAATTAAGAAGAATATCAACTACAGCTAATAAATATGGTAAACAAACTAGAAAAACCAGATTTCAAACTTTAGTACTAAATAATGTGTTTGAGATAAGCAAATTTCCTTCTACTTCTACTATCATTGATATTGCTCTTTTAATTAATGTACATCCTAAAAGTATTCAAAAATGGTTTCAAAATACTAGACAAATGACAAAAAAAAGAGATATACCTATAGACGAATATTCAGATAGCACACCTACAATTGTTGATATTCCAATTTCCACATTGTACATGTTATTGGTCAAAGCTAGAAGGGAATGTCTGATAATTCATTAAACAAATAAGAATATTGAGAAATGAATGGTTGATATAATTTATAAAACTTAGTTTTAAAATATTATATGATTATTGTTTCTTATTAGAAAAATATGTTGATAAACAAAAATATTTTATAAAACAATGCTAGTCTTTTAATATAACAATTGATTAAAAATACAATATGTTAGATTTGTTTTTTAATAGATGTCTTTAAGATAGATGTAATGTATTGAAATGTTTTTTAATAAAGTATTTCTCAAACAGATGTCATTTTTAAAATAATTTATTGGTTTATGTTTTAACATGAAAGATATCATATTGATAAGTGTCAATTAAAAAAATTAATATTTCATAAAAAACAAATTTAAATATATTACAAAACATAAAATAAATTCAATGACTTATAATTTAATACAAGATTAGAAAAAAATTGCAAATGAAAAGTTTTATATATTATTTAAAAATATTTCTTATATAAATTAAAGATTAAATTAAAAAATATTTTATAAAATAAAAGATAGAAAAAATGAAATAAATATTTAAATAAATATAAATTTCTAGATTTTCTTATTTTAATGTGAATATATTTATTCTAATTAGCATTATATTATCTATTTTATAATTTAACATAATTTTAATATATATTTATATTCTTTTTAAATTTTCATTATTATTTAAATCTGTTTATTAAACATTTAATTCAATTTAATATAGTTAATTTAATATAATGTATTAAGAATGAATGAATGTTTTATTATTTTGAATTTATAAAATGTTTTTTTTAGTATATTTTAAAAAAGCAACCCAAATTGCTATCTCATTTTTTTAGAAGATTAAAATTAATTTACAAAAACTAGAACCATATAAAATGAATATATTTTAAAAAATATGAAAAATATTATACCATTAAAATAAAATAATTTTTTTTAAAACTTTATTTTGATATATTCTATTATGAATCTACATTTAATAAAATAAAAAATTTAATTTAATATTTAAATTAATATGCTTTCTTATATTAAATAATTTTATTAAACTGTTTTAAAATTATAAAATTATAATTTGCTTAAATTTAGTTAATTAAAAATGATTTTTAATTATTAAAAAAAATTATATTTACAACTAAGACTATTTAAAAATTTTACAATATTAAATAAATTAAATAAAATTACATTACTGTTATAATTAATATTTTAATTTAAAATAATTAAATTTATCATAATATCATAATGCATTTTTATTTATTTGTAAATTATTATCATAATATTTTTGATATATTACTTTATTTGACTAAAAAAATCGTCAATTGTATGAATGAGTTAATATACTTAAAAATAGTAACGAATCATTATTGATCTATAATGAAGCAAATTATATAACTTTTAAAATTTGTTTAATTTTCAAATGAATTATGTTTTTAATATGAAAACAAAACCAAAAAAATATCATAGGTGATAACATCTGTACGATATGTAAAATAATATTCTTATAAAATATATAAAGAAACTTAAAAGTACAAAACTATTCGAAATATATATCTGATTCATAACTTTTAAAAAAATTCAATAATTTATATTGAAAATAAAAATAAATCTAAGATAGAGAAACTTAAGAAACAGACCAACAAACTATTGTTTGCACAGATACAATACTATGCATATAAATAAAATATTTAAACTTGTATACAAAAAAATATTTTTTAGGTAAAATTATTTTCATTTTTTTTATATTTTTGGTTACAATATTTCTTTTCAAAAAATTCTAATAGATAAATTAAATATATTATTTAATTGTTTTATTTTGTATAATGTATTTATTTTATTAATCATTTTAATATCATACTTTATATATATATATATAATTTATTTATTTTTTAAATATATTTTTATTTATCATATGCATAACTTTCTATGTTTTTATACTTGTAAATATATATATCTAATATAAAATTAACTTTTGTCTTTAAAAATAATTAATTTACTTTAATTAAAAATCAGTGTTAATGATATAAGATTCAATGTAAAAATTTAGATATTTTAATCATATTTTTTTGATGTAAAAAAGAATGATTTATACAAAAAAAGTGTAGATTTTATTTTAATAATTATTTAAAAATTATAAAATGTAAAATCTTCTAAAATTTCAAATTAAATTGTAAAATTATTTTCATTTTTTTGTAATTGTATGATAATTATTGTATAAAAAAAATTAAAACAGATATAAAATGTTTAATAAATTTAATACTTTAAAATTGAAATACTTTTTAAAGTTTAAATACAAAAAATCATATTATATTATACAAATTTTTTTAAACTAAAGAATAGAGTATAAAAAACATTTTTATATATCATTATAAAATCTAAAATAAAATTTATAATATTATTTGAAACTATTCAAGAAAAAATATATTTATGCAAAAATAATATTTTTTCAATAAAAATATTATATTTAAATTTATTTATTATATTTTTTATTTTACTCTTAATACACCCTCATGCAAGACCTTGAAAACCTATTAAACTGTGTAAAAAATAAACCAATTACTGAAAACATTGAACATTTTACAATATTATCATTACAATATCACAACAAATCTAAATTATTTAAAATTTTGAAAACTAATAAAATGTCAGATACAATTTATAATTTATTGTTTAATCTCATATCAAATAAGAATGTATCTACTAATGAATTTTTGATTGATTTTCTTTCTTTTTTAAAAATTCAAAATGATATAGAATGGAAGCTTAAAATAGTATTTCAAATTTTAGAACTTAATAAAAATAAAAAGATAAATAATGATTTAAAATTATTAATTTTACAAAATATTAAATCTTGCAATTCTGAAGATTTATCTAATAATTATAATTTTTTAAAAGAAAATAATTTACAAGGAGAATATGAAAATGCTTCAGATGTTATAAATGTATTAAATAATGATAATATATCGAATTTACCTAACAACACTATTAATAACATAAAAAATATTTGCTCTTATATTTTTAATTTTTTACTTAATGAAAATTCCAGTGAAATAGTTTACGCGATTTTAATATTTATACCTGAAATAATTGAAGTTTTTCTTAAAATGTGTTTATTACAAACAAATACAATTGTTTTAAAAAATGTATCTTTGATAGTTTCACAGCTCAGTTCAACTTATCCTAAATTGTTTCATAATTATAAAAAATTTGAAGGATTTATTGATAATGAGTTATATTATATTCGAAATTGTTATCTTGAGATTGTTTTTAATCAAATAATTTATATTAAAAATTTGATTAATCAAGAAAATGAAAATGATTGTGTTGATGATTTGAATATTAGTAATAAAAAAATTTAACAGTGAAAATATTAACACAATCGAAGAACTAATAAATGATAAAATTCGAATTTTATTAGAAAGATTGAATGATGTTTATTTCAACGTCAGATATAAATCTTTATGTCTAATAGAAAAATTATTTGAATTAGATAGTATTCCATTAAATATCAGAAATGAAGTTATAAAACAGGTTGGTGATAAAATCTTAGATAAAACCATTATAGTAAGAAAAAAAAGTGTTCAAATTTGCAATTATATATTAATAAATAATGTTTTTCTTACTGTTGATATAAACGCAATTCACGAATTAAATAATACAACTGACATTAGTTCATATGATATTAAGAATGAAAATAAGGAAGGAGATTTGAGACATAATAAAACTGATAAAGACTCACTTATAAAATACAAAAAAGATCTTATGACATTTCATAATATTTTAAAAAACATACTTAAAAATGTTATGATTCTTGTAAATCATAATTTACAATCTGAAATTATACTTTTTCTCGATTTTATCAAACTATGCTTATTTTATGAAATTGAAGACTCGAAAGAAGCATTTGAACAGACATTTGATTTAATATGGGAAAATTACAGTATAATCAATATTTTTAAAGAAATAATAATAAATTTAAAATACAAAAAAATCTCTATAATTTCATTTTTAAAAAAATTTACATTTACAGAATCTTACTCTAGAATTATTTTATTCTTAATAAAAAAGAATTATTAATTTAAAAGATGAGTTGATTAATGATATATTAAGAAATAAAGATTTAAGAGAGACTTCTTTTTTATTATATAGTATCAAAAAGAATATTGAGTTTGATACGTTTTATAATATATTGCAATATGTAACTAATTTGATGTTTAATGTAACTCAAAAAGAAGAGCTTGATTATATTTTAATTGTTTATTGCAATATACTAAAACTTAAATTGAATGAAAGGATCGATAAATTTAGTTATGAAGATTTCAATAATGACAAAGTTTCAAAAAATAAAAAGAAGGAAACATAAATAATGATAATAACTGTTTAGAAAATGATGGCAGAGATAAACATAATATAATAGAAAATATTAATGATAAAGGTGAAGAAATAATAAATTTAATAATAAAAAATATTTTAAAAATGGTATTCTTTGATTATCAAGTACTAGAAAATACGGTAAATTTTATATATAAAAATACTTTAGATCCAGAACAAGCTTGTAAATCACTTTTAATTATGTTAGAGAAGAAAAATTTGAATATATTAAAATCTATTTATATTGTTGGTTGTGTGGGTATTAATCATCTAAGATATTTAGAAATACTAGAGCGAAAATATAAAGAAAGAAATGAAAAAATTAATATAGAAATACCTGAAGAAATAAAAGAAAGAAGAAAATCTATAAATGCTAGTAGATTAAGTCTTATGATAGATGATGGAGATGAAAATGATTCTAAAATAATAAAATTTAACGATAATTTCGTAATGGAAAATAAATCAGAAGAAGAAATTGCTGATTTTTTCTTTTATTTAAAAGAAAAAGATATTTTATATAATCCTGATGGATTATTATATGAGTATTCTAAAAAAATCATAGAATATACAAATATAAAAGAATTGGAAGAAGTTGCGATAATTTCACTTTATAAATTGATGTGTATAAGTTCTGAATTTTTTACCGAATACAAACATTTTATTTCAAAAGGATTTAAATCTGATAATTATAAAATCCGATCAAATTGTATAATTTCTATAGGAGATTTTTTGTTGTTATACAACAGTATGGTAGATGAAATTAATATTTTATTTGAAGGATTGATAGATACGAACAAAATTGTTAGAAAAAATGCATTGTTAGTAATTTATAATTTATTAAAAAGAAATATTTTAAGACTAGGTAATAAATCGATTTATTTAAGTAATTTAATTTTTGATGAAGATGAAGAAATTAAACTAATAAGTAGAAACATAATTTATAATATGAGTGAAAACGACAATTTTATTGTAACGTTAGTTTATGAGAAATTTGTAAAAGAAATTAATAATTCTGATTTAGATTTTTTTCTACCTTTGCTAAAAGAAAAAAGTAGAGAAATGATTTTTCTTAAATTAATAAAGACAAGTCAAAATAAAGATATGTTAAAAGTTATGTATAATAAATTTAATATGAGTGAAAAATTTATAAATGATATTAAACATATGGAAGAATTTAAGATATTAGGTGTTTGTTAATTAAAAAGTATAATAAAATATATATAATTTGTAAATTTAAAATTTATCTTTTAAGAGTTGTAAATATCAAATAATAGATTTTTTTAAATATTTATGTTTAGAATAAATTTTTATTTTTTGATTTTTATTTGTATTTATAGGTAATATAAATTTTGATAAAAATACTAATTTACTAATAAAACATTATTTTAATTTTTATTATACATGTTATAAAAAGTGTCAAATGTATTTTAAATTACAAATTTACAAATATTATTTAGATAATAATGAACATTATGATTTAATTTTCAAGTATATTATATTATAAAATTAAAAAAAATTAAAAATATACTTTTCTCATTAAGTATAATTTTCAAATTATATTTTGTAAATTTAAAAAAATTTTAAATTTAAATTATTTAATAATTACAACTGTTGTTGTTGTTTTGGACTAAACATGTGGTTGAAGAAGGTTTTCTTTTTATAGCTAAATGGTGTTGATTGTTTAACATCAACACATAGGTTTCTGATCTCAAACCTGACCTAAAACAGACAGCTTTAGGTCTGCCTACAACAACAACAATTTGGTATATATATAAAAATTAAAAAAAAGTATTTTATTATAAAATGGAAATTTTTAGTATTAGCATGAAGATAGATATTTTTAATTTTAAATCAGTTTTTTTAAAATTATAAAATTATTGATTTATTAATAAAATAAATAATTAAAACACAAGTTAATGTTAAATTATAAGATTAGATTTTTAATATAAAAATAATGTAAAAAATTTTGTTAGAATAAATTTTTAATTTATATACATATTTTTTTCAAAAAAATTATTATTTTCATAATATAAAATTTATATAATAAATTTTTAAAATACTACAACTACTAAAAATAATTATTATTCTATAAATATTTAAACATTTTTACATTTATTCTGTTCCCCTTAATATGTCAGACGACTCTAAACCAAAAAAAGAACCAATCTTGAGTGATGATGATTCTGAATTAGATTTAGGAAGTTCGTCAACAGAATTTTATAAAATGTCATCATGTCAACATTCAATTGATAAACTTTCTGAAGAAGAATTACAAAGATACGAAACTTTTCGTAGATCAAATTTTCCAAAAAATAATGTAAAAAAGTTTATATCTAATGTAATTGGACAAGCAGTAAATCCAAATATGGTAATAGCTGTAAGTGGTATAGCAAAAGTATTTGTAGGAGAGATGGTTGAACTTGCTCTTAGTATACAAAAAGACAATGGTGAAGTTGGTCCGTTATTACCCTCGCATATTCACGAAGCACATCGACGCATGTATAAAAAAATACCTCATAATTCTGTTTTTAAAAATGCACCGTGGAATAATTAAAATAAATTTTGTGTAAATATTTTGATTTTTATTATTAATTTAAATAAAATTAAATACCAGTTTTATATTATTTTTTAAAAATTATTTAATAAGTTCTTTTTTGTTTTGTAAAAGGTACTAAATTTAAAATGTAAGGTTTATCAACATATAAAAAACCATATCTTTCAATTTGTAAATGACTATCTGTTTTCATCCAATTATTAAAAGCACTTTCCATGTACCAAATACATTCATTTTTTTCTGTTTTATCATATTCAATAATTTTCACAGAGATTGATCCCAACACAGATATCCAAGATATTTTGTTTTTTGTTTTTTATAATCTCCGTTCAAATTTAAATTAGCTTTAATCTTTGTCACAATTCCATTTTCGATAATTTTATCTTGAATGATACAATTTCCCCAATTCATAAGAGTAAACTCTTCTTTAAATTCAAGTATTTGTGCATCTTCTTGAGAAATTAAAATTATTTTATCATAAATTACATTTTTATAACCAAGTTCTATATTTTTCTTATTTAATGGCACACTTTTTGTTGTAAAAATGCAATTTTCATCTTGCTGATTTTTATTTAAATCTAAAATTTCAATGCTTTTTTCAATTTTATTATAATCGCGATTTTCATCCTCATCATCATAAAATAATTCAACATAAACACAAAAATCTTTTTTAATTCCCATAAATCTAGGAGATTTATTATCAATAGCTTTTTTATTCATTGCCCAAATTTTATCCCATGAAATTGTATTAGTTTTATTTGAGGCTCCTTGTAAATTAATATAATCTTTTAGTGCTTCGATATCCATACCTGCTCTTTTTATTCCTCTAATAGTCGAAAGTCTTGGATCATCCCAACCATCAACTACTTTGTTTTTGATAAGCTCTTCAATTTTTCGTTTGCTCAATACAGTATCTTCAAAGTTTAATTTTGCAAAATCAAAAATTTTAGGTTTATTTTTTAATTCTAATTTTTCAAGAAACCAATTATATTGTTCGTTTCTATCTCTGTACTCATTAGCTCTACAAGCTGTAGTTACATTTTCTATTGAATCTAAAATTGGACAAACAAAATCATATGTAGGAAATGCTTTATAAATATCACATCTATAATGTGTATATGATGATGTACGATATATAACAGGGTCTCTCATAGTTTTATTGAGATTTGACATATCAATTTTAGCTCTCAAACAATGATTTGATTTACCATTAATCATTTCATTAAAAATCTTTAAATTTTGGTTCACTGAATTTAATCTATTTTTACTTTCTATACCATCCATTCTTTCTTGTTTTAATTGATCGGGTGAAGTATCATCGCAATAAGCCAGATTTTTTGTAATTAAAAATTTAGCTTTTTCAATTAATAAATCAAAATAATCGCTACTATGTGATATTTTATAATTCATAATTCCAAGTATTTGTAAATCTTTAATAATTTCAGGTTCAAATATATCATAACGTTTTTCGGGATTTGTATCATCAAATCGTAATAAAAAAGTTCCATTGGTGGATTTTGATAAATTATAATTGACTAATAAAGCTTTCACATGTCCGATATGCAAACAACCTGCAGGTTCGGGAGCAAATCGAGTTGTTTGTGCAGTTTTTATCAAAGCAGTTTTTTGTTTTTTAGGTTTGAAATTATAATCACGCAATAGTGTTTTGTTTTCAATAAAAGACTGCTGATAAGATTGACGTAATTTTTCAAGATTTATATTTTTGTCCTTAATAATTTTTATTGCAATTTTATTTGAATTAATTAAACAAAAAAGAATATCAAAATACAAAGTTGAAGTTTCTGTATGCAAATTTTCTTCAATTTTTAGCAAAATGTTAATAACATGTTGTTGATCAGAATCAGCATTAATTTGTAAAAATTCAAACAAAAGATCTTTTAAATCATTATTAACGGATAAAGATTTTATTACTTTTTGTAAATCATCTGTTTTTTCATATTTGTTTTTTAAAAGATAATCTAAAAAAGAATTGTCTTGCATTTTTGGGATATTAAATGTATCTTTGAAGTTTTTTTATTATCGAAAATTATACAATTGAAACAATAAATGTTTTAACTCAAAAACAACTTTAGTTAAAATCTTTGTAAAATTTTTTTGAATAATTAAATAATTATCACACAAAATGGTTAAAAATTATATTTATGTTTTTTTGTATAGAAAAATCATTTTTAATTTTAATAAAATACATTATATATAAAGAAAGTTTGTAAAATAAAACAAATTGTTGGTAAAAATTATGTGTTTTAAGGAAAAAGTAAAAAATATTTTTTTTAAATTAAATAATTAATAAATAAAATTTTAATCTTAATAAATAAGTTTATTATAAAAATATTTTTATTATCATGTATAAATAAATAAAAATAATATTAAATTTTTTATATTAGAAAATTAATTTATTTAATCTTTAATATTCACCATATCCAAAACCTCCATTTACTGAACCATGATTCATAGCATCTCCTATCAATCCAAATCCTAATGAATCTGAATTTAATAATATACCTGGACTGTCAGTTGTTAAAAGATGTTGTTTTTTTTTAAAAAATGTATTATTATATTTTAAATAAAAAAGTATATACATCTTAGTGTAAAAGAACATAAAGAAATATAAATTTAGAATTTATGCAAAAATAAAACTATGTATCAAAATAAACGAATGTTAAAATATTTTTGTAAAAAAAATATTTATTTTAATATCTATATAATTTCTTATTTTACAATAAAAATATTTTGTTAAACAAAAAAATATATAAAAATATATAAATTATTTTAGATATTATGAATTTTAATTAAACAACAAATAATAATTTTAAAATTAAATTTTGTAATTTATGAATCATATTCATTTTTTTATCTTTTAAAATAAAATTTTTTTAATAAATTCTAAAAATAGTTATCAATTGTAAATATAAAATTGTTTTAAATAATTTAATTTTTGCAATATTAATATGAAAATAATCAAAAATTCAAAAATTTTAGTTTATTAAATATTATAAAATTTAAGTTAAATAATTCTAAAAATCGTTTGTTATAATAAAATAATAAAAATGAGATATAATTTTACGATTTTTCATTTTGTCCCTTATGGATCAGATCAAAATAAACTCATTTCTTTTTTTTAGCAAAACAATGGAGAAAATAGATAATTTGAGTGGTAGATTAGAAATACAAGATGTGCTTACAGATTATTACAAAAAAGTTATTGAAGTAGATAAACAAAATTTAATTTACGTTATATATTTATCAACCGCTACAATATATCCTGAATATAAAAATCAACAACTAAACTTAGGCGACAAAATCATTTTTGATTGTTTAGTTGAATGCACTGGCCGTAAAATGTCAATAATTAAATCAGAATATAAAAAAGAAGGAGATTTTGGAATTATTGGAATGAAATTTCGAACAACCCAACTTTTTATATCAAAAAAAACTTTATCAGTTAAGGATGTGATAGACGGATTGCGATATATAGCATCAATTTCTGGTATTAAATCAAAAACTTTAAAAATTAGAAAAATGTTAGAAATGATTTCAATATGTTCTCCGATTGAAACCAAGTTTTTATTTAGACTTTTCGAAGAGAAATTAAAAGTAAAGTTTGCATTTAAAACTGTTTTAATTGCTCTTGGTAAAGTTTTTGGAAATAATTATGATGATATTATAAAAGAAGCATATCATAAACGACCTGATATAGAACAACTAGTTGATTATTTGATTAAAAAAGGCATAGAAAATTTACAATTTGAATTTGAAATTGTTCCTGGAATTCCATTAAAACCTATGTTGGCACAACCTTCTAAAAATATTGCTTGTGCTTTTAAACGAGTAGAAAATAAAAAATTTACATGTGAAAATAAATACGATGGTGAAAGAATACAAATACATAGAGTAAATAATGTTATGAAAATGTATAGTAGAAATTTAGAAAATAGTACTAATAAATTTATTGATATTGATATTAAGTCAAAATTAAATAAAGATTTCGTTTTAGATGGTGAAGTTGTGGCATATGATTTTAAAACATATAAAATTTTGCCTTTTCAAACTTTATCTACAAGAAAAAGAAAAGAAACTTCCACCATAAATGTATCTGTATGTGTGTTTATATTTGACATTCTTTTTTTTAATGGTATAAGTTTGATAAATAAATCATTAGAAAATCGAAGAGAAGTTTTATATTCAGAATTTGAAGAAATTAAAGGAAAATTTCAATTTTCAGAATATATAAATTGTTCAAATATAGATGAAATTGAAGATTTTTTTACAAAATCTTTAACAGGAAATTATGAAGGAATAATGATAAAAACTTTAGATGATAGTTCAAAATATTTACCATCTGAAAGATCTAATTCTTGGATTAAATTAAAAAAGGATTACATTGATAACGTATCTGATACTTTTGATTTAGTTGTTATCGGTGCTTATTACGGCAAAGGAAAAAGAACAGGTTGGTATGGTGGATTTTTACTTGCTTCTTATGATAATGAAAATGACGTTTTTGAAACTATATGTAAAATTGGAACTGGGTTTGATGAATTGACATTAGGTAGATTGTACGAAGAATTAAATATTTTAAGTACTATGCATCCAAAAAATATTAAATATAAAGAACAAACTATTCCTGATATATGGATCAAACCTCACATTGTTTGGGAAATTAAAGCTGCTGCTGTTTCTCCTTCACCAATTTATTCGTGTGGTATTCAAAATGACTCTAAAGGTTATTCTCTTCGTTTTCCTAGATTTTTAAGAGAAAGAAATGATAAAAAATGTACTGATGCAACATCTTCTAAACAAATAACTTTGATTTATAACGAAAGCATAAAAAATTAATTTGAAAATGTATATTTCTAAATAAAAATTATAAATAATCATTTTGAGTCAAAAACTTATTTAAACAAAATTTTTTTCCAAGATAAATAACAACAGTATTTTTTAAAATAAAATATTAATAGGTTTTTATAAAAATAGTAAATTTAATTAAGAGTTTTGTATTTATTAATTTCTTTAAAAATCGATAAAAAAATAAGTTTTAAATTTAAATAACACATATGGCATAAATGAAAAAAAATTATTAAAAAATTGTTTTTTAATTGATTTTTAAAAATTTTGTTTTTGTACAAAACATTAAATAAAATTAGAATTAAATCAAAAAATTTACAAAATTAAAAAAATAAAAATAAATTAAAATTACAATAAGATTCTTTAATTTATAAATAATTTAATTATATTCGCTTTTTATATTATTTAATATTTATATATATAT
>KE647352.1:2247-13913 GCA_000447185.1 Vairimorpha apis BRL 01 | reverse complement strand
ATTTTCCTTTCTTTCTTCCAAAATGCAGTTGTCAAATTGTATTATTTTTTCGTCACTTTTATAAAAGCGCTTTTTACTTATATATAATAACGTTAATGCTTCATTATTATTTATATCATATTTTAAACTTTGCAGATAAAGACATAATATAATTAAAAATCGTAACAACCTTGGTCGATTTCTATAATTTAATCCATATATAAATTTTTATAAAACATAATATAAATGTATATTTATCTAATATATTAGTTATCGTATTTATTTTTTTCAATGTATACACAATCATTGACTCAATTAAGATTTTTTGTCTTAAACAAAACAAATATGTATAATTTGATAATTTTATTATGTATTCTACTTTTAAGTTTAAACTTAAATAAATATAATTTTCTGGTCTAGATAATTTTTTAAAAATATATGATTCAAAATGTTCTATTTTTTTATAATATTTTGAAAAACAACAATTGTTATATTTTTTTGTTTTAGAAAATTTATGTTCTAAATTTAAATATTTAGTAAGAACTTGACACACTAAATTAGTATCTATAGAAGAAATTTTCAAAAAAATATCATTCAAAGTTATTTCATTCTTAAAAGAAGAATCCAATATATGTATTAAAGCACTATATTTATTAATTATAAGTTTTATAAATCTATTGTAAATGGTTATATCGTAAATCGTTGATAAATTATTTAAAACTTCTACTTCATGATGTATGTTTAAAGCATCTTTAAATATTGATTCGAAAATATTATTTATTGATAATTCACTATATAAAATATTGTCTTTAATTGTATTAAACGATTGTTTACTATCCAAAAAAATATCATAATGTTTAATTTCTTTTGTTATTGTATTTTCAATAAAAAGATAACATGTGTTTGTATTTATAGGATCAATTAGATAAGTTTCTAATACAAACTTTGGGGTTAAATCTCGTAACATTATATTCAATTCAATTTGTTGCAAATGTGTTAATTTTATTAATTCAATTTTGTCAAAATTATTCAATGAACATAAAATATACAAATTATATATTTGTAAACATATTAAAATATTAAAAAATACAACATATGATTTACTTTTGACATGTAAGGACATAAAATATTATTAAATAATTATTTACTTTAAAAAATTGAGGAATTAAGAATATTTATAAAAAGTATTATTTTTGATATTTAATACACTTGTATACAAAATCAAAACATATATAGATTAAATCGATTTTAATTTATCGTAATCTTAGTTTATGATATGAATTTTTTAATCATAACATTTAATTTTAGAATTATTATTAATAAAAACATAAATATATTATAAAACAGTCAAATAATTAACATTAATATTTTTTTATTGTAAAATAGAAATATTATATGCTATTAAATCTATCAAAGAAATATTTGATTTTTTAAATATTGATTAGTAAATGTTTTATAGATAAAATTTTCAATAAAATAAAAATAGTGAAATGATTTTATTTACACTACAATGAAGAATGAAAAATTTTATGAATATATTAGTATGAAGACATAACATTTTTAAGTAAAAATTTAACATTTTAAAATATTTTTTTTCTTTGTTTAATAGTGAAATTATTGAAATAATTTATAAATGTAATAAATTATAATCAATACCCTGAAAATAAAAAAATTAAATTATGATAAAAAAAAGAGATAATTTCATATAAAACTAAGTTTAAGAAAAATAAAATATAAAAGTGAACTAATAAAAAAGACAATAAAAAATTCTTTAACTATTAATAAGAGTAATAATGAAATTATAATATCGTAACATCTTAAATTTACAACAAAATCAAAGAGATACATATGTTAAAATGTTCTTATTATTTTATATTATAGAAATCATATGAACAGATATGAATATATTATTACAATATAAAAATAGTATTTATTCATTTTAAAATAAAACAATGATTAAAGTTAAAAATTAATGTATGATTATAAAAACAAAAGAAAATGATTAATAATTTTTTTTGTTGCAATAACAGAATATAAAAATAAACTTTTAAATAATTTACAAAAAGTTTTATTTGATTATAGAAAGAAATATGGATATAATAATACAGTTTATGATATAGAATATATACATTTAAGTATTTAATAAATGAATTGAAATTTTATAAATTGATCATTGTATTTTACATGATTTTTTAGAATAAATTGAAGTAATTATAAAAATCTTGAAATTTTTTTTATAGACAAGACTAGATCTCTATTTGAGTCATTTATGGTTTATTATTATATTTTATAAATAGATGAAGATTATTTGCTTTTTGAATGTTTAATATGGATATTATTTAAATACAATTATAAGAACTTTTATTTTAAAGTTAAAACTAAATTATTAATCTTTTAAGCTTTTTTTTCTTATATTAGTTTGTTTAAAATTGAGTTACAATTTTAAGATAATGTTAAATTTTTACTATTATAAGTATTTTTTTTATAAAAATATGAATTTTTTTATACTTTAACATATGTTTTTTACATGTATATTTATTTTAAAAATTTTATAATTCAAATTAAGAGATTTTTCATTGTATAGTAAACAATTAGATGTTTAAATAATAAATAAAATAATAACTTTACAATTTTCTGTATTTTTTAAATAAATACTTTCTAAAATTTTTTTAGATTTTATTTAAATATCATTTAAAATTTATTATTGTGATAATTTTTTTTGAAAAATAAGATTTTAAAAAAATTTCAACAATGATTTTTGATATTTATTTTTATATTTTATCTAATAAATTTATGTTTTGTAAAATCAAATTTGAATAAAAATTTATATTTTTAAAAATTGATTTTATACAGTTTATAGAAATTAAATTATAAAAATTAAAATTATTTTAGCAATTTAGATCTAATTTTCAAAAAATTAATGTTTTGTATTTAAATAAATGTATATTTAATTATTGTATTTTATATTCTAAAAAATATTACTATTTGTATAATCAATTACTATAATGCTTAAAAAATACTATGTAGAAAATAAACACTAACAAAACGAAATAAAAAATATTGGATATAAAAATAAAAAATGTACAATTTAATTTTTTATTTATACAATTGTTTTATTTACAAAAAACAAATTAAACATAAATTATTTATTAATTTGTAATAAAAAAATTATTTTAAATTATGATATCAAAACAAAATTAAAACAAACATAATATTTTCGTTGTGATAAATTAAAACTATAAAAAAAATCATTGACATTATTATTTTGAAATTTAAATAACGATATTTTAAGTTTAAAAATATTTTATTATAAAAAGTAGGTTTCATATACATTAAATATTGTTATAAATTAGAAATAATAATTTAACATAAACTATGACAGAGATTATTTTAAAAAAAATTATAAGTAGAATTGTAAAACTATTAAAAAAACAAATAAAAATTCTAAAAAACAAATAATTTAATTTAAGAGAATTAAAAATTTTTTGAGATTTAAAACATATTTTTACGTAAACTTTTGTAATATTTTTTTTACATGATTTACTTAAAAAATAAATATGATGATTTGGGTATATATAAAAAATTAGATTATTTTTGATATATTTTGTAATATTAAATATTATAACTACAAATTTAAAAATTACTTGAATTTTGAATAATTTAAAGATTATGTATTTATTATTAAAAATTTTATAATATTTCAATAACTTCTTTGAGAAATTACTTTTAGAATTTAAAAATTTAAATTGTTTATTCAAAAGAAAAATTTAGTTTTTAAGTTAATAAATTTATAAAATTTAATAATACAAACAAAAAATCTTACAATTATTATTAAATAGTGTTTAAATATTAGGACAAATTATTTAGAAATATTTGAATGTATTAAGTAATATTTATATATTAGATTTTAAAAATTAAAATATTTATTATGTTATTCTTCATTGTCTCTTCACTATTCAATTAACTTCATGTTTAGTACACTACTTATTATATGAGAATCCTTTATCTCACATCCTTGTAACTTATGAGATCTTCAGGTTCTAATACTTTGCACATCTATTACATATAGTCAAATTTAAAAATACTTTTTATCATAAAATTACCTTAAAATTATTTATAAAAAATTTTATACAAATTATTTTTATAATTTTTCTTAATATATACTATTAGGTTAATATAAAAAATAAAAATTAAACATTTAATGTTATATTAAAATAAGAATCATTTTTCCTCAAATAAAACTAAACAAAAATATATACTAGTTTTATTTAAAATTATTAAATTTTTACTATTATATAGTAATAAATTATTTATTAGAGTTAAAAATATATATATAAAAAGTTTTCTTAAATTTTAATATAAAAAACAAAATTTAATATTATAGTATAAAAATTATATTTTTTTATTTTACTAAATTTGAAGAAAATAATTTTTTAATGTTAAATTTTATCGATATTTTAGACATTTTATTATTATTTTATAGCTAAAAAATATAATATAATAAATAAAAGTTTCAATTCAAATATGCAAAACTAATGTTTTAAATAAATATTAAAAAATAAGTAAAGTTAATAAAAAAAATTCAAAATATTTATTGCTAGAAGAAAATTCACTTAGTATTGATAATTAAAAAATATATTCTTTACGTTGAATATATTTTTTTAAAATAAAGAAGTAGAAAATACAATATTTAAAATAAAAATAAAATTTCAGTGTTTTATAATAAAATTTATAGTCATTTTAAAATAAATATCTAAAGTTTAATAAAATTATTTATTAAGAAAATAATAAGTGCATTGATTAAATTTGTTTTTGTTATAATTACATAATTCTATTAAAAAAATTAATAATGATACCTACAAAATGAAGAAATTTAATTTTTATTATTTTTATGTGTTGTATTTATACGAAAAATAAAATTATTATCCAAATTAAAAACAATATTCATAATTAATGTTTAATAATAATTTATAATTAATAATTTTTAGTTTTAATCAATTAATATTAACGTTTATTTTTAGATATTTCAATTTTAAATAATTTAAATATTTATACAAGAAATATAAATTAAAATTTAATTAAAATTTTTAGTAAAAATCAGTACAAATGTATTTTTAAAAAGGTTTTATAAAATTAAATTTATAAATCAATAGATACATAAAAGAAAAACAACACAATAATTTTTCTATAATAATAAGAAGTGTGTTTCTTGTTTACAGTTTGTTTTTATAATTCGTATAACTCTTTAGAAGTCAAATATAAAATCAATATAAATATGACTTTTTTAAATTAATTAAAATAGAAATATTTAAATAACAAAAAATTTAGTCATATGTATGGGTTAAATTATTGTACATTTTTGTTAATAATCATTACTATCGCAACTAATATAAATAATCTTAACGATAAAATGGAAATAAATCATTCAAGAGAAATTCTTTCAGAAAAACTTAAAAAATTTATTAATGATAAATACGTAAATATAAATAATTTGAATGAAAAATACAATGGACAAAAAAATATTAATTTTACTACAAATACTATAAAAAATAATTTAAATGTTTTAAAAACAGAAAGTATCATTAATCTTGATAAAGACATTAATAAAAATGAAAAATATATTTTAGAAAAAAATCAAGATAAAAAAATAAATATCAAAAGGAGAATTATTAATGACGATGTGCCATTAGATTTAAGTACTAAATGTAGACGTTTGGAAAAGATACCTAGAATTTATGACATTAATTATAAAAATGTACAAATTCAAAATAAATGTTCAAATGACGAAAATTTAAATTTTGATGAAAATAATTTAAAAAATTACTATTTTTGAAATCATTTAATTATGTATTTAGAATAATCATAAATGATTTAATCAATACTTTAAAAATTTCTGTTAAATTTTCAATTTTACAAAATGAATATATTTTACCTATCATTTCAAAATTAGAGAACCATAAATATGAATTAGATAAAATAATTTATTTTATTTATATAACTAATGAAATATTAAACTTAGATGTTAAATTCAAATCAAATAATGATTATATGTTTATTAACAATCTTTTAACAACATATTATTATGAAAATAATAATAAAAAATTGTTTCATATTAAATTATATAATAAAGTACATCAAATTAATTTTCATATAAAAAATAAAAATATTACAATTGATGATGTATTATGTTTAACAATATTTTATATTAACCAAACAAAAGACAAAATAGTTCAAAATCTAATTCTTTTTGGATTTCATTCATTATTTGATAATATTTTGAACAATCAAATACCTCGACTTTATCATATTTTAGTAATTTTATTTACTTTTAATAAAGAAAAAGATTACTATGATATAAATTGGTATGACAAATTGTATCAAAATTTATCGCAGACTTTTTTAAAGATTAATTTTTCAAAAATTTATGACAAAATTCTAAAAAAAATTCTAAAAATGTTTTATATGAAAAGTTTAGAATATATATTGCAATAAATTCAAAAGATTACAATTTTGCATTAAAAAATTTTAGTGAACTAGAAAGTAATGAATTAAATTTGAAATATATAAATTATTTAATTGATTTAACAAATAAAGTCAAATGCAAATTGTTTGGAATAAAATATTAAAATAAATTATTAAATAAAATTATTTTTATAGGAAATATTTAGCATATAATTTTTACACCTAATAACATCTTAAATACATAAATTTTATTGATTTAAATAAATTTTAAATCACAAACTATTAAAACTATGTTTTAAAATTAGATTTTAATTATATTTAAATAAACTAAAATAATTTACATTAATATTTTTAATAAATTAATTATATTAAAATAATGTTTCGATTACAAAATTATAGAGTTAATAACATTTAATTACATTTTTAATGATATAAGTTAAAATAACACTGACAAATAAATATAAATTTAAGAGATTGCAAAAAAGTTTTTTTTTTTTTGATCATACATTTTATGTATTAAAAATTTAAAAGGAGAAAGTTGATTTACTAATGTTTAAAAAATAAGTTTTAATATAATAATATCAAATAGAGAGAAAAATGTACGTGTGAAAACTTTTAAATTTAACACTATTAATTTCATAAATTAGTATTTGATATTGGTTTATTCTATTTAAAATTATGTCTTAATCAAAACATCAATTTATAACAAAAATCAAAATTTCATTTGAATATGTCTTAACATTAAAAATTATAATTTAATTTAATGTAATTTTAAATAGAATTGTAATATTATATTTGAAAACATTCCATAATAGGCCAACTATAAATTGAAGTTATAAATAATATTTATATTTTTTGTTTAGAATAGTGTATTAAATATTTTGTATAATTTTTAAAAAATTTGAGACATATGATATTCAAATGAAATTATTATTAATTATATAGTTGCTATAATTTATCATAACATAAAAAAGAGAATATTTAATCCACATAATTATTTTTGCATAAATTTAATATTTATAATTTTTTTAAAGTTAAAAATTTCATTGTATAAAAATACTATAACCTAATTTTAGATTTAATTTGTAAAAACATCTATTTAAATTTTTATTATAGCACATGATTGGAATTATTATAAAAAAATATTGATAAAAAACAAAAAATGCTATTTATATCAGTATTTAAAAAAATTTACCATCATTTTAAAATAGATAATACAATATAAAGCTCGAAAATTATTTAAAAATTAATTTTTATGTTTAAAAAATAACATAAAAAATAATATATAACGTATAAGTTTTCTTGTTATATATATTATAGTAAACTTATAGAATGATATAAAAAATAATAAAATGTAATATTTAAATATATATCAAAAAATTAATATTTTAAGTATCACAAAATGTATTATATATTGTTATTGCAATATAAAAAATCTAAAAATTAATAACAAAATAAAAATCATATAATAACACGAAAAAATTGATACTATTGAATATTTATAAAAAATTTCATCATTAGCAAGTTAATAATATAAATATGTATGTCATGCCCCTGGGGATACGCCCCAGTTTTAAAATAATATTCAACAATATTGTTATAATTATAAGATGTTTTATTTGTATTTTTATTGAACGTCTTATGACGTGTAGTTTCAATATACCTCTCTGGGTCGATATTGCTTCTTGTTGTGTTCAACTTTCTATGCATATATATATATATCCCTTAGGGGTTAAATTTTTATTTATGCTTTTTTTATAATTTAAAATTGTGGGACCTTTTAAAAGCAAACAAAAATACAATAAATAATTTGTCATAGCAAGGGTATGACAATGTAAATACTATTTTTTATATACATTTTAAACATTTTAATATATTATATAAAACAGTAAATTTAATAATTTATGACATATATTTTACATATTTATTAACTATTTCAATCTATTAAATTTTTATTTATAATTTATACATATACTTGTGTAATAATGATTTTACTTTTAATTAATAAAAACAAATCTAATACAAATTGTTTTATAAATTAATAAAAAATATAATTATAAATCTTTTTTTGTTCGAATATAAATATTTATTTATTTTAATTTTTATTAACAATAATTTAATTTTATAGTAATTAAAATATATATTGTATGTATAAATTTTTATATCCATGAATATTATATACTATTTTTTGTACAAGAAAACAATCTTTTCACATGAAATTACGACACAAAATATTATTTTAAATGATAAATTTCTTCATGAGAAAGAATCAAAAATTTATAATTATTTCAATAACAAAAATGATTTAGTATTAGAAAAATCTAAAAATGACGAAAATGATGATTTTAAAATAACTTTAAAATAAGAAAAAAAGAACATCTTAACGTGGAAAAAATTGATAAAGAAATATGTTTAGACACAGATAAAGGTATAAATGATATTAATATGTTAATAGATAACACACTAATAAATTTGGATAATAATATTAATGAATTGGCAAATTTTTGCAAAGATATTTTAAATGAGGATAACATAAATTGTCAAAATTACCAAAATAATTTTTTAAAAATACTTGGGCCTAATGATTCTAAAAATTTAAATCTTTATGAATATGGATTAAATAATTATGAAAAACTTACAACAAATAAAGAATTTATAAAAATGAAAAAAATAAAAAATTCTAAAGTTTTAAAAACTAAAGAAAAAAAAGATTGTAATTTAAATAAACGTAATAAATACCTAAATTTTAAAACATTAGATGATATTTGTAAAAATAATGTTTATCAAAATCATACATACAATTTGTCTATAAAACTTATGAACTCAAAAGGAAATATAAATTCAAAAGATTTCATATATTTATTTAAAATTTTAGAATATGATTTAAAAATTATAAAAAAAATACGGTAAATTTTTATAATGAAAATAAAAAATACTTACATAACTTAATTAATAAAATAGAACAAAATGACAATTTCAATGATAAAATATTTACATTTATAGAAATATTACAAAATATAATAAATAAAAATATTACATACGATATTTCAATATTTACTGATAACTTTAAAAGATTTGATCTAATTTTATTATCAAAAAAATACAAAACCAGATTAAATGTAGATGCAGAAAAACAATTTATAAATAAAATTTACTATCTAAAACAAAAATTAAGAAATGAAAATGTATCGAATGAGGAAATCCTATTTTATACTATTGATAATATTAACAAACTAAACGATAATAGAATAAAACATTTATTTATATTAGGACTAAAGAATTTATTGAATTCAAATTCCCAAAGCTTAAATGAAAGACTTTCATTTGTATGTGTTTTTACATATATATATTTGAATGAAAAACAATTTTATGATGTAAGATGGTGTAAAAATTTTATTACCATATTATGTTTTTCACTTAATAATTAAAATTATCATGCATATATTCGTAAGATAATTAAAAAAAATCTTATTAATGATTCTTTTGATGATAATCGTATATACTTTATTATGAATTCTATAAACAATTGTTCAGATTTAATGTGTTATAATAACTTAAAAAAATATAATTGATTTTCATAATTTTAATACATTAATTGAATCACTTAGTATTGTTAAAGCGAAATTATATGGATTAAAATATTGAATTATAAAAGTAACATGAATGAATAAATTTTTATTTAATAGTTTTTAACAATTAATTTCAAATATCATCTTTTAAAGAATTTAAATATATTTTAATAAAAAAAATACTATATAGAATAAAAAAATTAAATTACAAGTTATTTTAATAATACTAAAAGTCACAAAAATAAACATATCTATAATACAAAGTTATTTTTTATGAGATATTTATATACAAAGTTTGTATTATATTTTAATATTGATTTTTATTTTGTTTGTTTTACATGTATATTAAAATCAATGTTTGATTGACACAAAAATCAATTAAATAAAATGCTCAGAAAATATATTCACATTAAATACTATTAATATGTTATAAAACAATATAACAAATAAACTATTAAAATATTATAACATAAAATTAAATATAAATTGATGTTTTAATATTTATTAAAAATTTATTTAAAAACCATGAACATCGACATATTATTTATTTATATATGTCATTTATGTATTCTGTAACATTAATTTTAAAACTAGTAATAAAAAGATTAAACAAATAAATATCAATAAAAAGGTTACATATGATACAAATAATGTGAGTTATTGTTTTACAATAAATAATAAAAATATTTCATTTAAAAAACGAAAAATTCAAGAAAAACTAAATTTAAAAAAAACTAGTAAAAATTTATCAGATTATAATTAAGACATTGTTTTTAAAAGAGAAAATAATGAATAAAAGGATATTAAATTTTAACACAGTAATTATAATATTAGTAAAAAATTAATAGCTAAAGAATTTTTTTTAATAAATCAAATCATTTACTGATAATGTTTTTGATGGAAATATAATAAATAACAGAAAAAATATTTTAGATTTAAAGAGATATTTATGAGAGAAATAAAATAAAATATTAACGAATTAAACGAGTCAGTTAATTTTATTCACTTATATAATATTTTACAAGATGATCTTTATAATATAATAAAAGGATGTAAATATTAAATGTTAAAAATAAGGATATAAAAAAAGAAATATATAAAATTGAAAGAATAAATTCATATAGTATTAAAATACCATATTTATCGAAATACTAAAAGAAAATATCAAAATCGATTTAGTAAATGAACTTACACTTAATGAATTTAAAAAACAGTTTCTAAATAATTTGTTGTTTACGCAATATAAAAAAAAATCTTCTTTAGAATTAACTAATTTAACGGATAAATTATAATAAGTTAAAATCTATTATTTCGAAAGTAAATTCTGAAATTGAAATAAATGAAATATTTAAATGTGTTTTAATATTGATAAATAGTACTAAAGATAAAAATTTGCAAATTTTTTTATACGGTCTTCAAAATTTATGTAAGTGTAATTCGTATAAATTATATCCACTTTTTTTTAATGTTCTAATTTTTTTATTCACTTCTAATAATGAGAAAAAATTATATAATTTAGACTGGCATAAGAAACTATTATCACTGTTAACTACATCAAAATTTTTTTGTAATAGATCAACAAATTTTGAAAGAATAAGTAAAAGTAAGTTTAATGATGATAATTACGTTTTTTTCGTTTATACTTATCGATGAATT
>KE647350.1:23425-35481 GCA_000447185.1 Vairimorpha apis BRL 01 | reverse complement strand
GAACGAAAACAAGAATTAAGAAGAACCTAAATATCAGAATTAACAAAAATTCAAATAAATAATTTAATCTAAATAAAACTTAAAGCAAAAGCCTCATCGAAGTCTTTTTAAAAAATGGTTGTGTTCAGCATGAACATTTCAGTCTCAAAGATGCAAAAATAGTGCAATATACATAAGACCACTAACCAAAAAAACCAAAGAATGTTATTAAAACAATAAATTTAGAAAGATTTAAATCTCCAAGTATTTAACTGTAATATGTAATCACCACAAATATCAATCTTGAAAGATACTTTAAATACATGATGTTTAACAGTATATACGACAATTCACATTCAAAGACGAATAACGAAAAATATAAAAATTTAGATCGTGATAATTATCCAGACTATTATAATTTAAAAGATAAAATTCGTGAACGACGGTAATATTGAAATAGAAAATTAAAAGTATTTATTTAGAACTTACAGGTGAACTTTTAGACCTGTTTGGAAACATATATATTAATAATTGAACTTATGAACAAAAAGCATTAATATTCTATGGAAAAATGGAGGATGAAATAAAGAGAGAATTACCAAAAGATTCCTATATAAAATTAAGAAATTTGTTACTTAAAATACTTTATAGTAGTGAACGAAAATGATAAATCATGACAAGCTTAGATAAAACTAGCCGGAATGAATTTTTTTATTATTAAGGAAAAGAAAGTGAGTTTGAAAGAATGTAGGCGGATTATACACGTGTTTTTTTTTAAAGAGCAGAAAGTAAGACTAAATTTGAAGAATTTTTTTAAAAGCCTCGGTGATCATACTTTCATAAATTAACATTACTTAATTTGATCAATAACAAATTTAATGACATATATATACCTATTATAATTAGAATCTGTGTTGTTATAAATGAATCAAAAGATTAAATTGTAAAAATACAGATATAAAAGTCTATAAAACATAAATCAATAAAAAATGGTCTCGAAAACTGTAATATTCATCACAAATAATTTAAATTTTATTATAAATCAAAATATCCTTGGAATGAGATTACGATTACGACGAATGAATACTTAAGAATTTAAAAATAATACGAATAGAAAATTTAACAAGAAAGTTTAGAAGAATAAACTATTAATAAATCTTTTTTATATTAAAATTCTTTTAGAAAGGTATTTTAAAAAGGAAGTATCCTTTCAGGTTATTTTTTTATGCATAAAGACAATTATAATTAAAATTCAAAAAACTGTTGTATCTTAAATGGTAGAAGCAAAGGGAAAAAACTTGACAAAAAAATAAAAATATGGTATTTAAGAAATGTGCTAGATGTATATGAAATTGTTGTTAAAGGTAAATTAAAAGACAGAAAAATTGAGTTTTTTATAGCAGATCTAAATGAAATTATGTAAGCAATTATGAAGTAAATCTATTAATTCTGACTACAGAGGAATGTCAACTAACAAATACAATATTTACAAATGAAAAATTTGAAGAGTTTCAACAATTGGTTGATGCAAAATTAAATTTAATTGGTACCGATTATAATAATAAATTTTACGTATTGGTATATACTCCAATTAATTTTTTATAAGACAATGATTTATAAAAAGATGATATTAGATTATGATAACAAGTGCATTATGATAAGTAATGATACTATTTATCTGGGGTGATAAACGTAAATCAAGAAGATTTTAGATGATTTGTTAGTCAAAAATACAAACATTCGAAAGGTGAAGAAGAATTATTAAAAATGTTAAAACTTTAATTTAATAATAATAAATTAAGCTATTTTCGAATAAAAACTTCATTTGTACTCGAAAAGTATGTAAACAATAAGAAAAATCTCTTTTTAGATACCACACAAGCTCATATAAAGAGCCAAATTGAAATTAAAAAACACATTTTCGACAAGAGTTATCTATTATTGTAAGCTAAGATATATTGTGGAAAAAAAGAAACGAAGATTTGTGACTAGTAGTAGAATATCGAGAAGTCAACAAATACATTTAAATTAAACAATGGATAAATTATAACATATAGAAATCAATACCTTGGATAGTAACAAAAAATTATTTTAGACAGATAGATCTGCGTAAAGATTTTTAACAAATTGAAACTGATAAAGGAAGATAACAACCTATATTCTTCTTCCTGCTATGTCAACAATGGCAATATAGAAGAGTTATATTTAAAATAAAAAAGGAAATAAATAATTTAAATGCATGATTTAAATATGTTGGGAGATATAGATGATGTTTTCGTTTATATAAACGATTGAAGAGCATAGAAAAACAGTATTGCAAGTTTTTAAAAGATTATATGAGTATGGATTTAAATTAGATTTTGAAAAAACCAAATTGTTTAAAATGAAATAGATGTGTTAGAATACAAGGTAAATAAAAACGGAAAAATTTCAAGGACGGATTACTTATACTTTATATATTTTTTAAAGAGAACGTACAAAAAGAGGATTACAGCGATTAATTAAAATATTACATCAAGATCGCAAATTTATATTATATATGTCAAGAAAGATGTACAAAATCATAAGCATGTTAAAGAGTAAGTATAGTAAGATTTCATTAGACTCCGATGTAAAAAAGAAATGAAAATTATATGAATGTGTATCGAAAGAAAACATAAATTATTTTTTACTGATTTTTAAATTAATTCACAATACACTGTGATGTCAGTGACATTGTGTTAGGAAATGTATAAACACAAAAAAGAAATATAATACGTTATTACGGTGAAAATTTAGCGAACTTGTGTTGAACTATAACAATTGTGGAAAAAAATATTTAGCAATTGTTTTAGCTATGACAAAATTCAAAAATAGTGTTAAATTTATTTTTATAAGTGTTTACAGACAACAGCAGTTGTTATTTAACAATTAAAAAAGGTACATTCTAAATTTTTTGATGTAAACTTATAATAAACGGATATAATTATGATACAAAACACATAAATGAGAATAAAACATAGTCGCAGATACACTATCAAGATGGTTCATCGCGACCAAAACGGAATATTATTAAAAACAAATATAAACCGAAAAAAAATTATGAAAGAATGTTTTGTATATAAAAAACAAGAAGTCATGCATAAGATAAGTTCGAAAAAGTCATTATAAAAACAGAAAAATCAAGAATTTATCAGGAAAAATTAATAAATAAATAAAGTGATCATAGGAGAATTAGCATCATATATGATAATCTGAAAAAGTTTTTGAAGTAAAAAATTAAGGTGAAGAAAAAAATAAAACTATTCAACATAGTTAAATTTAAAGAAAATTTTTAAACATAATATTAGACGGTTCAAAAGCAATATTTTAGCAAGCATTCTTTTAAAAATAAGCACAGACATAAACGAAACATTTAGTTTTAAATACTTTAAGCCTTGCGAAAGAAAGAAGTTGGGGTATTTTCTCATTATTACGGTTATATTTTAATAACAACACGACTTTATTTTGTATGCAATTATCAAAGGAATCAAAATAGATCATCAATACAGCAAACTATTCGTCGTACTTAAAAATATTTGAAAGCAATATATTAGAAAGAAAACCAAAATTTATAAAATAAAATACAATATGACGTCGTCCCTATATATACACATAGTTCTAACGGTATATCAAATTTTAATAATTAGATCATCTCAATATTGTTAAACATTATCAAAGGAAAAATAATTCATGATATTGTATCATTAATTTAAAAGGCCAGAAAATATTTATTAGGGTATAGTGTTTTTCAATAATTTATATATTGTCAAAGTAGATATAAGGCGACTTTCGCATTTATGTGATTCCAAATTTTCTAACTCATTAACCTCCTTTTCACCTTCCGTAATATACTTGCCTCTTCAGGCTTTTATAGAACGACTCTCTAGGGTCATCTTAAGCACTCTGGTTTGTACGTATGCCTGTGTTCGGCTGTCTATATTTAGCACATTCCTATATTGTTTGTGGAAAGTTGTTACTATTCCCTCCCATGTCATAACATATGGTATAATTTTTGTTTTATATCCATGAATTGCACCACAATGATTGGCAAGCAGATCATATTTATACTTTTTTTCTGTTTCTACAGCTCGTAAGTTATCGAAACTGGTTATTCCTACTTCAACTATTAATATCTCTTTTTTTATTATTTAAAAGGCCATAAACATAAATTACCTTAGAACTATAAAGACTCTACTATATCAATAATCAGAATGAACAACCACTTAAAGTATAATATAGAATATAAATATTCATTTAAAAAATAAACTAAAGTATAAAAATGTAGATGACTACTGCAAGAAGAAAATCTACTGTATAAAGAAACTATAACATCAATATATAAGATACAAAAGAATAAAGACTTTTGGTAAAAAAGATTTTGATTTAAACCACGACGTAATCGAAAATGGTTTTATGTAAAAAAATTGAGGATTTGAGACGGTTATTCTGTTTTATATAATCTAAACAATTATTTACCTTATAAAACAATTAAAAGACGGGGTAATTCAAGAGAGTTGCATCACAAAAAGACAGTTTTAAAAAATTATGGTAGTAATCACGTCTCAAGAAAGCAACTAAAAAAGTATTGTGATTAAAGCTCAGCTAAAAATTCAGAACTTGAAGGACTAGTTGACACTGAAATGAACCACAATAATATATAGAATATATAGTAAAGAATGTTAATATCACGTCTGTAAAACCAGACGGATGAACTTTTTGTTTGAAGGGAAAAATAGAAAGCTTGTCTCAGAAAATATTATAACATAATTATGTATTAACGAAAGCCCTAATCATATAGACTTTTATAATCTTAAGCAAATATCCATTTTAAAATAATAGAAATAAATTCTTGCTAAAAATGCGCGTACATCGACTATGACAAGCGTTTGATGACAATGAGCAAAAAAAATACTTGATACATATTTCATATAATAAAAATCTAAAAACAAAATTCTTGATGAACAACTATGTGAAAGTATATCGTTGGTAATGATTGTCTATAAAAACTAGCTAAGAATAAAATTCTTAGGTATTACTTAAAGTAAAAATTAATTTTTATTTTTTATGTAACCTAGTGTCAGTTTTATGGTTAATAACGACATAATGGAAATTCAATTTAAAGTTTACGCTATACCAGTCAAATACATCGAGATGGCAAACGAAAAATAAAAAAATTAATGGTGAGAAACATAATTGGGCCAAACAACTCCACATTTGCATACACAGATATTTAAAAAAGAAAAATGATGAATTGAGACTAGTGGTCAAATACCAGACCATAAATAAGAATTTATAATATGATCCTTGAAATTTATCGAAGATAAATGAACATATTTTAGATTTCAGAAAAAAATTATAAATTTGGTTAGTTATATTACAAAATGTGTTTAATCTGTTTAGAATAAGTAAAGAATCTAGGAAGTTTACAGTATTCATGCAGTTTGGTCGACAATATCAATATAAAAGAAGTACTTTGGGTATTAAACCTGAACCTAAAATGTTCAAAAATATATCTTATAGATATTACACGAGGTAACCAACTATTTGTATAAATTGATGATAAGTATTATATTTAAAAACAAAAGAAGAAGACATAAATGTTTTAAATGATACATACAAAATTGTTAGAACATGAAGTATGAATAAATTTTGAAAATCAAAAATTAGAGTCAAAGAAATTGATGTATAAGGTTATTTGATAAACAAAAAAGGCATTTTCTCTGTTTTCGTTGATAAAGCGAATAAACTTTTACAAAATAAGATAAAGATTCGTAAAAAGTGCAGAAAGTAGTAGGAGTTCTAAATTGATTCGAAAATTAATACTATGACCTTTTCAGAAATTTTTTTATATCACTTACAGAATTATTAAAAGGGACTAAAGTGTATTACTGGATTATAATTACAAACAGAACAAGAGAAAAATTTTCAAAATTAATAAGCATTGATTGTCCTGATTATTCAAAGAAATTCATATTTAAATGAGATGTCTCAGATATAGTATCAGCTGCGTTCTATGACAATAACAAAAATCATTGTTATTTTTTAAAAAAACTTTAAGATACTATTCTAAGTTATAATATAGTAGTAAAGGAATATCTGTTCAATTTTCTGAATCTACTTCAGTTTTAAATATTTTTACAAGGAAATTTTTATTGTAGTTTTTACAGATAGTAGAAATTGCACGTTTGAAAGTAAAAAATAATTTCATAGTTCAAAGAATAGATTACTGATTAATCAATTTAATTACTTCATAATGCATATTAAAAGATATGATACCAAAGTCACGGATCAGTTGTCTATATGTTTAATGTCTAAACATAAACCAAGAGACATCAGATGAAAAATATATTTATTAATTGGAACAAAAAGAAAAAATAAAGAAATCTTATCGAAAGAAAAAAAATAATATGTACTACTTAAAACATTATATTTATTTCCTAATGAGAACATCTTTTGAATGGTCTACGAAACTTAAATGCTACATATTATCATTTAAAAAAAAGTTAATTTAATTAAGCAACCCAAGGAAACACTCAGGATATGTGGAAAAAAGCATACGATGAGTTACATAATTAACACGAGATACCTTCTCCTGCAAAGCTAAAGTTAATTTCATATGATATATGGCTAGATTTGTACAAAACCAATGTTTAAGTCAATGGTAGTGCATATCTTGTTTATAACTGATATTTACATCAAATATATTAAGTTATAATTCTATAAAAATATAGAGTGTATTAAATAATTACTCAAAATCAGCACTGAACATCTGAATATAAAAGTTGCAACATTTATGTTTCTGATAATGTAAATTTATTTAAAACCATAAATAAGGCGGTATTTTGAAAAAAAAAAGAAATGTAGCATATATTTAATCCTGAATATACTTAAAGTTAGAACGGAATCACTTATTGATTAAACAAAATTATCTATAAAATCATTAAATAATGTATTTTTATACATATTAATTATCATTTTTTTTTAAAAAACGTAAATTGATTTATAACCGTATATAATAAAAAATCATTATTTAATTATTTAAAATTATTTTTGTTTTTTATAAATTTAAATATCTAGTTGTGTTTTATGTAAAAAATTATGAGACATATTTAATTGAAATTATTATTTTAATTACTATATCTTACAAAATATTTTGTTTGATTTTTTAGTAAATGTTTAAAAAATATGATTCATATTTTGTGATATTTTAAACATAGGAAGAAAAAAAAGCTAGATACTTTATATATAAAAATTAACAAAAATAAAAAAAATATTTTTTCAATATAAATAAATTTAGTGACATTTTTTAACAATTTAAGTATGAATCAATATTTATATTCATTAATTTATTTTTTTAGATCGATAGCTATTAAATGTTTACAATTTTTTTCTTATAAATTTATATAATCTAACGTGTGCATATGTTAAAATACTATAAATTATATGTGATCAGATGTGAAGTCTATACAGAAATGGTAGAAGGAGCAGATAAATAAGTTTTATTGTAATCATTTTCGGAACCTAAAATAATATTATCATAAAAGGTTATTTTGCTTAAATGGTTTTACATAAATTAAAGATGTCAAAACTATTAAAGAATATATAATAAGAAATGTAAAATGTAGAATTAGCATAAATAACATTTTTTAAAACAATTACAAATTAAATAAAGTTCGACCTTTCAAATATTAAATAGATTAAAAATATGGAAGTTAAGAATAATTAATAAAACAGAACAATGATTTATTCAGTTAGTAGATTAAGGAATCAGTATTAAAAGAGTAGGTTCATCTACTGGCGGTATATACATTTATATTTTAAATTAAGAATTTAATAAAATATAATAATTTAATTATGAATAAATACTAACATCAAGATTTTTTTTTCTAATAAATATTGATTTTAAAAATAAATTATAATTATTATTACATCTTTACTATTTATTTAATTAATTTATTTAACATAGTTCAAAATTATAAATCTAAAAGATACAATTTTTTGTATTGTAATTAAAAAATATTGAAAGAAATTAAATCTTTTTCAATTATTTAATAAAAAGCAATAAATTTTATTCGTTAAAAATTATGATATTAAAAATATTTCAGATGTAATAATTTTTTAAAATATAAATTTTAGACTTTAAATTCATTATTATAAATAAAATTATATATTGTAATGATGGAAATAATTAAATAAACATTAAAGCAATTAAATAAAATAGAAATAAAGAGTTGGTTTTTTAAAAAAAAAGAAAATAAAACTCAACAAAAACAATAAAACATCTATTTTAAACAAATTATACCTACAAATATAAAGTAATACTTTAATATAATTAAAATTTTATATAAAGTTACAATACAAATATGTAACTTTACATAATTCTTAAGGATAATGTTTAACGTGATATTTTTACAGTTTAATTATTTTTAATCAATTATAAGAATATATAAAATCAAAAAATAATTATAATATATAATTTTAAATTACTTATGTTTATATTAAGCATCATAGTAAATTAGATGTTAATAATAACATAAAAAGTATTTTTTAAAATTTTTACAGAAAACTTTTTAAAGCATTATCAAATGAAGTATTTATAAAAAACTTAATTAAATTATATAAACATATTTATAAATGTTATTATAAATTTATACTAAATAACATTAAATAGATTAAATTTTTTTTAATTAAATTTACTCTTTTTGAGTATATTTATAATTAGTTTACATATTTTAAAAATTACTTCTAATAATATTAATTAAACAAATCAGTCTTTTTTAAACTTTATTCAGTTGTATCTCAAATTTTATTTATTTTTATTAATCTTAGTTTTTTAAAAATTGATAATTTTAATTTTAAATATTTTAATGTATATTTATCTATTTAAATTTCTAGTCATAAAAAGAAAAGAAACATATATAAAAAATTTTAACACACATGAATTATTTATATAAAAATATTTAATGTATATTTTATTTTTAATTAATGAATAAAATAATAAAAGTTTTAATATGTCTAAAATTTTTAGAAATCAAAAAGTTATTTATTTTTATTTTTTATTTGTAAATATTGATATAACAATTTATTTACCTTTATGTAAAAAATTAAATTATAGATAAACAGAATATTTAAAAAATTATTATTTTTTAATTGCATATAGATTTAGAATAAAATTCTTAAATAATACATATGACTTATATGAATTTTTAATTATCCATATGTATTTCTTTAAAAATATTTTAAACTTATTATATTTTGTAAATTTAGATATTTATAAAATATAAATAAGATATAAACCATAAAAAAATAAGATTTTAGTTTATATTCTGAATATTTTATTAGTTTGATTGGTTTTATCTTTTAAATTAGGTAAATTATAAAGTAATAATCATTATTTAAAAATATAAAAAGTTATTTTTGTATTTATTTTTGCAAAAGTTAGTGTTAAGAGTTAACATTAGATAAATTTATTCATTCCAAAGCATAAACAATTATCATAAATATATTTAATTAAATTATGTTAATTATATAACATTATTAAATTTAGATATGTAATAAATCGTAAAATTTTAATTATTTATTATATTTTAAAAAATCTCAACATATAAAAACAATAAAAATAAATTTCTTTTGTAATATTTACATTTAATCTAATAACGTCTAATACTATCTAATATTATAAATTTAATAAAGTATTTTTAGGTTAAAATTTTATAAAATACAATTAATTCAGTTGCGTTAATATTTAAATTAGCCGAAAAAAAACTTTTAGTTAATTATTATTAAAAAATAAAAATTTATAATCAGATTTATCAATTTAAATAACAATATTTGTTTTAATTAAAAAACATTTCGTATATTAGTTATTTTAACTTAAAAACCGTAAAAATTATTTCTTAAATGCACAAAACTATTAAAAGAGCTAAAATGTTTTTTCAAAAATGACAAGTAATTATTAAAATAACGTAGTGTTAAATATTTTTGTTATATGATTCAAGATAAAAAGTTTTTTAAACTCATATATAAAATTTTTTCCATATAAATGTGAAATTATAAAAAAAATTATCTGTTAAGCCAATTATGATGTCTATGTGCTCAATTCCATTTTTAGTTAGATTGTTTATCATAATGCTTTTAGCTTTATCCGTTTCTATTCTTTAGTAAACTTTTTTATGGGAATAATTTTTAAATTATGATTATATGTTTAAAAATTTTATAAAAGTTGTAACACTAACATTCTATTAAATAAATATTTTACTATTTATAAACATTTTAAATTTTCATAAACTATAAATAAAATTTTAATTTCTACACTATTAAATTATAAAATAGCATCAGATTATATTTTTAAACACTATTAAAATTCAAGATAAGTTCATTCATTAAATTATTTTATTTTGTATTTATTATTTTTAGTTTTTTTATCAGATTATAAATATGATTCTATACTCTACTATAAATTTTTTGGTTATTATTTTACCGCATAAAAACACATCATTTGGAACGGAAAACAGTTTAGAGAAGTTACCGATATAAAAAAACAAATATAAATATTACAAAATTAGATAATAACAATTAAGTTTATTTTGAATGAATATTTTAGTTCTAAACTTTTAACGACGAATTTCATCATATTGAATTCATTATCTATCTAGTGATAAGGTAAGAAACATAAAAAAAATATATTGTAATGAAATAAAAAGAATATACAAATTTATAAAAAATATTAATTTTACAAAAATTATTGCAAAAATTAAAATTCAAAAAAATTAAATTTTGAGATATATTGCTTATTTAAAGAGCTTAACAAATTTTAAAAGCTTGTCGAGGTCAATAAATGGTCTGAAGAAACTACGGGCAACATATTTTATGATTTAATTGATGATGAGAGAAATAAATTAAACTCTTAATAAAAAGTTACACAAAGTTAAGACATAAAATTATAAACTTAATGTATCTATATCCTAACACATGTTATATATAACTTAATTATTTTCAATCAAACAAAAATATTTTTGAAGAATTGAAATTATTCTAGCATAGTATTAAACCTTAATGAAAGATAATCAGAAAGAATTATTTAAAATGCATTTTTTTGTGACTAGAAAAAAATACTAGTCTTGAATTAATAAAGGATACAATATAATTAAACAAATTTATGGACATGTTTAAAATTTTGAAAAGAATTAAAATTTATATAATAACATAGTCGAAAATCAGCCATACTTAAATTTTTAGTACAAAAAAAAGCAGCAATCAAATAAATGTAATTTATTCTCAACCAAGTACAAAAATAACAATTTGTTTTAGTAGCGCAAGATCCATAAAACTTCCTCTTATAAAACAAAGGTTGTTTGCTAAACAATATGTTGAACAACAAAAACCAACAAAATAATATTAATAAATGAAGTCAAATTCTATAAAGTGTCGCTTTTATTGTTAAAATTACGATTCAATAAAAAAAATTGAAAGATTAATTGATACATGACCCGACTTTAATTATATACGCCAATTATTTTTAAAAAATAATAAGTTACATAGCATTTGTCGCTATACCAAAGATTATAATATTTGGAGAGATAAATAGCGAGCTTGTCTTTAAGAAAATTTTGTTAAAATATAAATAAATAACCAAAATACCATACCGAATTATATATATTAAATGATTTACTAGTTGATTTAATTACAGACATTTTTTTTCTGTAATAACTGTTAAATAAATTATTAATAAAGACTTATAACAATTAATAAAAACAATATAGTTCCTATGTTGAACAATAAAAGAAGTATGGAGAATATTATTGACTTAAATTACGAATAAGATCTCATTAATTATGATATAGGATAAATAATAATGTGTAAATGACGAAACTTTTAAATACTATTTTGATATTAATAATCAATTTTCATATATAAAAAATAAATTAAATATAACATTTGTAATTCATAAAAACAAGCCTAAAATTCACAAAATGCATCATATATACTAATAAAATATATAGAGAGGTAATAAAATAGAAAATACAACTATTTTTTAATATTAAAAACACATAGAA
>KE647347.1:1524-13410 GCA_000447185.1 Vairimorpha apis BRL 01 | reverse complement strand
ATTAAGGCAAAGCTGGAGATGTATACACCTCAAAGCTTCGTTATGCCTCCTCATGTAGTCATGTGACAGCATTCTATCACATTGGGTAGCCATATGGTCTACCGATTTGTATTTGTCCCTACAATGAGGACATTTAATTCCTTTCTCTAAAAATATATTCCTGTCTTGCAATGCACAAAGTGCCCCTTCCTCACGAGGTTGCATATTTCCATGCTTAAGCCAAGCTGAAGATTCTTTGATGGATATCAAAGGGTCGGTTCTTATCCTGTATAGTTTTGAGTGATTAAATTTTTTTGATATATCACTATACAGGGAAGACTTTTGTGCTTCATCAAGCAACTTGATCGTAACTGGTCCTTCAATATTGTAAATAATATATAATACATTATTTATTTTTGTATATATTCCATGAAATTTTTTTAAATAATATCAATAATGTTTTTTTAAATATTAAAAAAAAACATTTTTTAAACAAATGATTTTTAAATTATAATAAATAATTAGCTTTTTTTATGTAGCATCTATAATAATGATTGAAATTTTTAAACTATAATAATAAAATTTATGAATGCATAATGTATAATTTTTTTATTCGTTTTATATTTTAATTTATACTATTTTTATAATAAATTTATTAGATTTTTTTTTATATAATTATTATATTTTAAATTTTTTTAAAAAAATTATTTCCATTTTTTATTTAAATTTAAAATGAAAGTTAGAGAAAAAAAATTTAAATTTATTTTTATTAGTTAGATATTGTGGTTTAATCTTTTAAAATGTTTATGAAATTATATATATAGTAAAAAATTTACAATAAAACTTTTTTTAATAAAAATTGTAGATATATAATTTTTTTATTTAATTTTTATATTCATACATAAATTACTAAATTTTAATATTTTTAACTATTCTTTTAAAAAAATTTATTTAATTTTTTGTTTAGAATAGATCTGTATAAAAAATTATAAAATTTTAACAAATATTGCTTATAAGGAATTTTCTTAAAAACTTAGATAATATAAAAAACTAATATAATGTTAGAACTAATAAAAAAATATATCTTTAATAGAAATAAGCTAAATAATTAACTTATTTACAAAAAATTAAATTGAAGGATTAAACAATTTAAAAATTGTTAATTGGTTTAAACAATCAAAAAAATTATTAAACAATTACAAATATAAAAATATAAGAATTTATTAAGATATTTTAATCTTTTTATATAATAGCATGAATAAATATAATATAAAAATCATTTTATAAAATTATATATTTAAAATAAAAATATTAATATTATGAGTTTATTCGTATAATACTAATAATATTTTTATATTTTATGAAATTTTTTTTAAATTATATATCTTTTAGTTTTTTTAAATTTTACATATAAAGATTTTAAATAAAAATCATAAAGAAGTATAAAAATATTATTAGTATAATAATAATTAAATCATAATATTAAAAATTTTTTAAGAAAAATTATTTTTATTTTTTTAAATTTTAAATTGTATTTAAAAATGATCAAAATTTATATTTAAGTTAAAAAAGTAAAAATATTGAGATGTCAGTAGTAAAAATAACTTCATAATTATATTTTTTATTTGTTTATATTTTAATTAATAAGGTCGAATTTTAAAGTTAATCCTGTTTATTTTAAAAGGAAAATAAAATAAAAATTAATAAAGCTTCTTTTCTTTCTATCATAATTCTTCTTTTTTACACCATTACTTGTATTCAACCGTTTTTCTGTTAACTTAACTTTCATCAGCTAAATGTCGCCGATTCCACTACCACCTTCTTTAAGTCTCTTTAGGTAACAAAAAAGATACTCTCCATCGTTTTCTTTAGATTTATAGTTTGAATATAGTTTGCGTACTAGGAGAGAAAATTACTTTAAGTAATGTTTATGGTATGTAGTCTTTAACCTATCTTTGCTAGAACAAGCAGAATTATTTATGTTCTGCACTTATAAATTAACACATTCTAATTAGCTAACAGATCATATTTCTCTTTTTTCATTTTCTACTATGTAAAAATTGTCTATACTATTTACATAGTCCTCTATTTTAAGGTTTTTTTCTTATTGACTTTATCCATCACAGAGATGTCAAATTTGATGTTAGTGTTTTTTACAACCTTTTAATTCTTGTATCTACTAAAATTTCTACTTTTTCATTTGTAAGAATTTCTTGTACCAAGTGATACTTATTTTTTTTTGAGCTATTATGTCCATATTTTAAACATAGTCCCAGCAAAGTTAATTTATAGAATTATTTAATTATAAATAAACATATTTATGTAATACCATATAAAAGTTAATATAAATATAAAAGAACTTAACACTAAAAGATACTTTTATAAAAAATCTTAAGTATGTATTGCATCTAAAAATATATCTTTAATTTTTAAAAAATGTAATTCAATTAGTTTATTATTTAAAACTTTGTTTTTTCATTTAAAAAAAATTTTATTCTATACTTAATTAATAGGTTTTAATAGAAATATATTTTTAAAAATTTGAATAAATATTTACAGGCGATATTCGAATGGTTATTTAAGAATATATATAATATCATCTTTTTATTATTTATTATGAAAATAAATAAATAAAATTCGTTTTTCTTATTGCAATAGATCAAATTTTAATTGGTAAAGAAAAATGTAAAATGTAATTTCAAGCAGATGAAACTATTTTTTTTAAAAATTTTATATTAATAATATATATAATTATATGATAGTATATCTATAATTTATTATGCATAATTCTTATTAATAAAAAAATAAATTAATTAACATCAATAAAATAAACGACAAAATTATAAAATTGATGAATAAAGTTTTTCAAAACTTATTATATATTTGAATTAATTTATAATTTTTTAATTTTTTAAATTTTACAAAATAAATTTATTGTAAAAATAAATAATGTATTGAAAAAAAAATGGAAAACAAGATTTGATAAAATTAAAATAATAAAAAATTTAAATTTTATTATAATATTATTTTTATGAAAAAAAATTTATTTTGAATAAATTTAAAACCACAAAATCAATCTTAAATTTTGAATTATATTTAATTTCTTTTTAAAATATAATGTAATTTATTAAGTTATAATATTCACCTGATTCATTTTTGTTTAATTGACATTAACATTTTTACCATTGAGATTTACTATTTGTTCCTCACCATGTTCTTCTTTACTCTTATCATTGAGAGACATTTTGTTTTCAATGCGTTTTGGTTTTTTTAAAATATAATATAAAATTTTTTAAATTTATCTTATTAATTAAAAAATTTGTTTGAAATTTATTTTTTTTAGATAACTCGACAAAAAAGATATTAAATTTTTAAAAAAATTCTATTAAAAAATGTATATTTATATTTATAATTTGAATTAATTATCATATGTTATATAATTTATAAAATTTTTTAATATTTGAAACACAGTTAATTATATAGATGTCATTTTATTATTAAAATGCAATTTAATTTAAAAAAAACTAAAAGAATTCATTTTACATCTGATTAATATAAGAAATATAATCTAATATTAAAAAAGTACATATTAAATGCGTTTATCCTATATAAACATAATTTTAATCATGTCAAACCATTATGTTTATTTGTGAAAAGAAATTATAATATTTCTTTTATATTTAATTTTAGCATGCATAAAATATCAATTAAATATTTTTTTACCAAATGTGATTTAAATAAATTAAAATTCGTTAATGCAATTTAATATATTACAATCTATAAAAATAGTTTTTTTTATATTATTAATACAATATTTTTATTTATCTATTAAATTGTTTAAAAATTTATATTTTTTTAATTTATAAAAAAACAAAAATTATAAATTTACTTTTAAAGTATTTTCTTTATAATCAACTATATCAATATATTATTCATTTTGTTAATATTATTATATCAATAAAAAAACAAAATAATCACTAATGTTTGGGATATGTATAAATTTTTACATTTTTAAATTAACAATTAAATTACATCGATTATTATAAAAATAAAAAAATTAATAAGACCATGATTTTTTTGATATATTCATTAATAAAATGTTCAAATATATTAGGTGGTATTAATTTATATATAAACAATAAAGATAGTTTTACAATGATAAATCCAAATATAGAAAAAAAATACATAGAAAATGTTTTTTTTCTTGGAAATTTAATAGAAGAAATCCCAGATGAAATCTGTCAATTTAAAAATGTTAAAAAAATATTTGCTGTTTCTAATAATTTAGTAAGAATGTCTGAACAAGTTGGAAAATTACCTAAACTAAAAGAATTGACACTTTCTAATTTTACTATTGATGAAATTGATAATAGCATTAAAAATCTAAAAAATCTTGAAGAATTAAATATCACCAGTGATAAAACTTTGAGAGATTTTTCTTTAGATCATAATGAAAATCCAATTATAACACTACAAGATGAAGTTCAAATATTAAATTTTAAAGAAGATGAGTTTCAAAGTTTAGAAAAACTTGAAATTATAATAAGATACCAAACATTTGAATATATTTCATTTGATAAATATAAAATAAAAAAATAAATAAAGTTTTTCACTCTATTAAAAATTTACCCAATGAAATGTGCCTTTTAAAAAATCTTAAGATAATAAATATTTGTGGACAAAGTTTTACAACTTTACCTGAATCTTTTGGTAATCTTGTAAATTTAGAAAAACTAGTTTTATGCGATAATCCAATAAAAAAACTTCCTATTTCAATAAGTAAATTACAAAATCTTGAGGAAATACGAATAATTGATCATAAATTAAATAGTATTCCTGAATCATTTTCATCATTATTAAATCTTAAAAAATTAACATTACAACGTGAATATGATGAACTAGATTTTGAAAGGTGTGACGGAAATCTTAATTTTGATTTTTCCAAATTAAAAAATTTAAAAAGATTAAACTTGAAGGGATTTAAAATCTTACGTATTCATAAATCTATATTAGAACTTAGAAAAAATAAACTAAAATTAACATTAGAGATTGATAGAATGTGCAAAGATGATGAGGGTGATTTTATCGGTTTTAATACAATTAATGAAAATTTTACGTTTAAACAATAAAGTATCTTTTTTTAAAAATATTTATAATAATTTTTCTTATTATTTTGACAATTAAAAATACAAATTAAAAAAAATAAGTTATATGTTAGTAGTTAAATCTTCATTTTATAATTTTATTTTATTATGTATTTTATTGATTTTTTTTGCAGAAACAATAATAACATAAATATTTCACATTGAACACTTATAAAATAAATAACAAAATTGAAATTTTAACTAAATTTATTATAGAAATTAATTAATACATAATATTAAAATTAATTTTTAAAAATTTATAATAAAATTACAATCAACTTGTATATTTTAATTTATAAAATGAGAGAATTTTTTACTATTTATTTTTAAATCAAATAAAAAATTTTAACTAAGTTTTAATCAAAATAAGTGGTTTTACTTTTGCATTTCCTATAATTAATTAGTTTTTTTAAATCAAATAAAAACTAAATTTAAATTGAATTTATGTATATTTAAAGATAAATTAAACTCCATATTAAAATCGATGAATTAATTTTATTTTTTAAAGCTTTTAAATTGCTTAAAAAATTCAATGTTTCAAGTTACGTTAAAATTTAGTTTAATACTTGTTTAAAAAAATAGTTTAATACTATTAATAAAAGTGTTAAAAAAAATAATTTAAATTTTGAAAATTACAATATTTTGTAATATAAAAATCTAAAATAATGTAAAAAAATTCTTTAATATTATAATTTTGATTTTTTTTTAATTTATCTGTAATAAAATGTCACTGATAAAAAATACTATAATTTTTTGTATACATTGTTAAAATTACTATTTATTTTACATTTTATAATTTTAGATTGTTATTTAGATCAAAAAATAATTTATTTTTAGTAAAAAATATCAAATAAATATATTTTTGATTAATGTAAATTGTAAATAACAGAATTTTAATTTAAGTTGCTTAGTTTGCAGCATCAACAATATATATATTTTTAAATTTTATTTAACAAAACATGCAAAAAAATAATTAGATATAGAAAAAAATTTAATCGTATAGAATATCATATGTGGCATCGGTAACTTTAAATAATTAGGTAACTATTTTTCAAGTTAAATTGAAACATAATAATCGTTCTTATTTAAATATTTATTAATTATATTTCAAGTAAAATACAAAATTTTAAGTAACTATTTTTCAAGTTAAATTGAAACATCATAATCGTTCTTATTTAAATATTTATTAATTTTAATTCAATTAAAATACAAAATTATAGAAAAGTAACTTTAAGAACATTAGTAAATATCAAAAATTTTATATTTTTAATAAATTACAGTGATTTCTAATTATTTCTAGAGATTATATTAACTAAATTTTCTAAAATATGAAAACAAATTTTTTTACTTAAATTTATAATGATTTTATAATTTAATAATAATATTTTTACACTTAATTATTTAACACATTATATAGAAAAATTCAATTTTTAAAAGCTAATAAAATTTAAAACATCATTTTATTAATAATTTTATCAATATAAACAATGCTTTTTTTAGATATATATTATAAAAAATGAATTAGATATAACTAAAAAAACCTTAAAATTGTATTAATTTTAGTTTTTTAAAACATTATTTGATTAATAGTAAATAATGAACCATGATTACATCATATATAATAAAAATAAAAATAAAACTAAATATATGATGTTATACAAAAATAAAGTTTCAATTAACAAATTTAAATAATTTACATTTACTTTTTTATAGATTAGAAATTTTTTGATCGTAAAATTTGAAAAAATATATATATGTATCATAAAATCTCTTTTTTATATTTATTTTCTTTCTTCAATTCTTAAATAATCATTTAAAAGTTTCCATAATTTAAGTTTTTTAATGTTATCAAGTAATATTAATACAATTTATTAAATTTTCATTGTTTTTAAATTACCAAATTATTATATAATGAAAACTAATAATTTTAATAAGAAAAATATAATATTACTATTTTTTTAAATTTAATAGTAATAATTAACATTGTTCAAAAATAATTATAAAATATTTTATATAGTATTTAATAGCAAAATATAAAATAAAATTTAAAATTTTTAGTATATTAGTTAATATGTTCGTAATTATTTTTATTTAAATTTATTAAATATGAATAAATATTAATTCATAAAATAAAGCTCATATAGATAGAATTGTTTTTAATAAAATAAGTAGAATAATTTTAAATGTGGAAAAGTCAAATATTTTGAAGAGAACTTACATGAACTTTATGTTCTTACGAAGATTTAACATTATTAGTTTTTATAAAATTTTATGATAAATAATATTAGTTTAACATAATTCTTCATTTAATCATTATTTATTTCAATAACATTAGCTAAACACAATATTTATTTTATTCATATATATAAAAATGATAGTTATTAAAAATTTTAAATTTTTAACAATATTCTAAAATTGTTTTATTACCATAAAAAACAAAAAATATAGTTTATTTAATAAGCAAAAATTGTAATTATTTTTTTAGACCCATATGAAAATATGTAAAGAAGTTAAAATTAGAAAAGATAAATCTGACAGAACTACTAAAGATAAAGTATTAGATAAAAAAACAATATCAATTTTGGATAAATTAATAATTAGAAATAAAATAATTGAATTACAAGGTAGTATATGCACTGGAAAAGAAGCTAATGTATATATGGGACTTGCTAGTACAGAATTATACTCTAAATATATAAAAAATATTCATGTTCTTAATGAAAAAGAAAAAAATATATTTTGTACTAGTAAATTGCTAGAAATGTTAAAACTTGCTGGTGAAAATGGTGTTGAAACAGTTTTAAATCAAATAAAAAATAATGATGTAATAACCGTAAGTAAAAGAAAATTGAGGAAAAAATTGAAAAAAATAAAGATAGCTTAATTAATAGTAGTACTTTTTTAAATTTAAGAAAAAAATCCGCAGATATAAAAGATAATTTGAGTTTGAAAATTACAGAAAACACTATAGATACCAATTTTTCTTTTAGTGATGATTTTAAAGTTGAAGAATTTGTTGAAAATAAAATACAAGATAATCACATTAGTGTTGCTATCAAAATTTATAAAACTTCTGCTATGTCATTTAAAGACAGAGAAAGATACTTAGAAGGTGAAAAAAGATTTAAAAATTTTTGTACTAAAAATAGCAGAAAATTAATAAAATTATGGGCAGAAAAAGAGGTTAGAAATTTAAAAAGATTAAACAAAAATAACATTCCATCTCCTATTCCAATATATTTAAAAAGGAATATTTTAATTATGAGTTTAATTGGTGAGCCTGCATCAAAACTTAAGGATGCATATATTGAAGATGTTGATGATTGTTATAATCAAGTTATAAAAATTATAGATGAAATGTACAATAAATGTAATTTAATTCATGCTGATATGAGTGAATATAATTTATTATATTTTAAAAATATAGTTTACGTTATAGATGTGGGACAGAGTGTAGAGAAAGATCATATAAATGCCACAGAATTTTTAATATCAGACTTAATAAATATAAATAATTTTTTTAAAAAAATAGGTGCAAATACGCATCATTTGAATGATTTATTTGTTCATATAACCAAGTTCGATATTCCAGAATATTTAAAAGATTTTGATCTAAATAAAAAAACTTTTATTCCTAATAAATTAGATGATATAGCAAATTTAGAAGATATTAATATTTTTACTGGAAAAAATCAAGATGAAGAACATTTTGTAGTAGAAAATAATATTAATGAAAATCTTAATCTTGCTGATGAAAAACAACTAAGCAAAAAAGATAAAAAAAACTTGTAAAAGAATTTAATAGAGAAAGAAGAGCTTATAAAATAAGTAAAATAGAAAAACATAGAATTTTTAAAAAATATGTTGGACGAAAAAAGAAAAAATAATTTTTTTTCGTTTCAATAAATGTTATATTTTTAAAACAATTATGGTATTTAACATAATTACAATAAGTTTTTAAAGAAAATGTTATAGAGTTTTGCAAATAAATATAATTATTGAAATTTTTTTGTGTTCTTGTGATAATTTAAAATTTAAAACAAAATTTTAGGTCTTTTTACTTTTAAAAAAAAATTTTATTCACAAAAAAGCAAATTTACATTTCTTTTTGATGTAAATATTTTAAAAATAATATAGATAATATTTTCATTTTTTTTTTTAAATTTTTGCATAAATTGAATATTTTTTTGTATCAATTTTTTACAATTTAAAATTAAAAAAATCTTTTTTTATGATAAATTTATATATAAAATTTAAACGTTAGATGTAAAATGTTTACTGCTTGATAGTAATTTTACTTTAATAAACACATTAATTTATTCTACACTTAAAATAAACCAAAAGTAAATAAGAAGATATTAATAAATATAAAATCAATTATACAACATTATATACTGTATATTATATATTTAATAAATACAAAAAATTATCTATATATTATTTTATTAAAAAATAATAAAAAAACTAAAGTATTTTTAATATATTTGAAAGGTAGATAATAATTATTTTAAAATTTTTTATATCAATAATTTAATGTTGTAACACTAATACTTAATTTAATTAGTTATTTAGATTCTTAATAATTAAAAAAGTCAAAAGATATTTTATTAGAAATTAAAATTAAAAATTTGACAAAAAAAGTAAATAAATTACACTATATATATAAAAACTTATCTATGATTTGAGACAAAGTCTTGGCGAAAAGCTCTAAATCAAAGGTAGCTCTCCACAAGAGACTTCGTTCGTACACTTTTGTTTTTAATAATAATACTTTTATTTACTTTTTTGTGTTGTAATAAGACGTTTCTCATTTTTTTTCCTGCTTCATATTTGTTGGGGTTAAACTCTATTTAAAATTTTATCGATTAAGAAAATAAAATAACTTAAATTATAAATTATATATGATAAATTGAATATTTAAATTAAACAACATGGTAATTATTTTCCCAAATGATTAAATAATTTTTAGAGTTCATATTTTATCAAATGATTCTAGAATATTTTTTATTTAAGTATTAATAATTTTATTATAAATAACAAAAATGAGCTTTAAATAAATTGTTGCATAAAAATAAAAATAACTAACTTTCATGCATTATTATATATATATAACATTAGATACAGTTGAAAAATATCTTGAATATTAAAATATCGATAATTTGGTTATTTTTTACATAAATATTATATTTATATTTTGATATTAATTTATTTTAATTATTGTATATATTTATTAAAAATATTGTGATATAAATGTATATGTATTTTTTATTTTGATAAACGTAATAAAAATATAAAAAGTTACATGTAAAAATTAAAATTTTAATTTAAATAATATAAAGATTTTATATAAAAATTAAAAAAAAAGTTTAAAATGTTTAAGATTTTTTTTAAATAGGATTTTGTGATAAATAAAAAGCAACATAGTAAAACTTCAAGTTTAGACATTTAAAATACATTTATATAATATTTTTTTTTGTAAACATTCTATGTTTTTTTATTAGTACATCATCTTTAAAAAGATAATTTTCAAAATTTTACATTTTTTATAATAAAAAATAAAGTTAATTTTATTTAATGATTTTAATGGTTCTAAAGTTTTTCAAAAATAATATTTTAATGTTTATTTAAGTATTTTAATTTTAGTAATATATACAGATTATATTTATTAATCTTTAACAAATTATAAGTTTTTTCAAACTGAAATAAAATAAATTTTAAAAAATTTAAATTATTTAAAACAAACTGATTAACTTTTCTTAGAATACAAAAATAACAAATATTTATTATTTGTATATAATTTATATGTTGTTGTGTTTATATAAAAATTTTTATAATTATTTAAAATTAGGACAATATTCAATACTGTTTCCAATGTAATTCTTAGCTAAAATTTGCTCAAGTTTTGTTTAATTATTTTATGTATCGCATTTTTAATAGAATAACTCTTAAAGGTATAATTTTTACTAATTTGTCACCATTTCTTATTAAGTTTTATTTATTTTCCTACTCTTCTTCGAATATTAAAAATAGAAGCTAATATTTTTTTAATAAATTATAAAATTTACATCTTTAGGTAAAGTAAATTTAAGTTCTTTCATATATTTCTGATAGTTTTTAATACAGATAATATCATGTTTTTAAAAAAAATTTGTTCATGCTTTTTAATTTTAACATAGTTATTAGATAGAAAATTATAAATATTATTTTCTTATTTGATTAATAAAAAAATTTCTTTATTGTTAATACAAATATCAAAAATTATATTATTTTATTTTTGTTAATAACAAAATTCTAAACAAATTATGGTAAATCTTAATATCAATTAATGCTGTTGTAGCGATTTTAATCCCGAAATTACTATTAAACAAAATTTTTTATATTGAGTTTTCTCTTAATTTAATAATCTTTTAAAATTATATTTTTACATAAAAACAATGTATACATCTAACTATCTCATTATGTATTTTTACAAATCAAAAAAAGAAATTTTATTACATTTGATATCAAAATATTAAACTATATTCCTATTAATTATAATAATAACATTACTTTTTTGTTTTCAAAAAAAAATTTATACTGAGATAATATTAAATTGTTTCTAATCTAGCATTACATTTTAATTTACTAGATATATAGTTAAAATTCTAATATTATATATTTGATATCCTTGGCTTTATACAAAGTATTAATATTGTTTTAATCTTTAATTTTGATATATATATTCAGTATTTGTTATCAACTAACTAAATTAAGATACTTTTTC
>KE647346.1:58138-73156 GCA_000447185.1 Vairimorpha apis BRL 01 | reverse complement strand
TTTTTTATATTAGTAGATATTTCATTTTGTGTACTATTTGAATTTGATAAATTACTTTTTAAAATATCTTTACTTATATATTCATTAATAGTAGAAATATTACTTTTAAATTTATTTTCTGTTATACTGGCAGGACTTTTATTACTATTTATAGTATTAATTTTATTTTTATCATCTATACTATGTTCAGTTTCATTATCCTTTTATATTACTATCACTTATATTTCTATTTATATTACTTTTTGAACTACTACTACTTTTATTACTAATTATAGTACTAATTTTATTTTTATCATCTTCATTTTCAGTACTACTAATTCTACTCTCATCTCTATCACCTTTATTCTCACTTATATTTAAATGATCGCTCATATTACTTTCTTTATCTCCTTCATTTTCACTTTTATTACTTATACTCTCACCTCTATCACTTCTAATATCACTTTTATCATCTATACTATGTTCAATTCCATTTTCACTACTTCTATTCTCATTTATATTCTCACTTATATTTAAATGATCACCCATCCTACTCTTTTTATCATCTTCAGTTCCACTAATATTTATGCTATTTTCATTCTTTTATTTGTAATTTCCATAGAACTTTTAGAATGTTCTTTAATTGAAATATCATTTTTAGAATGATCTTTAGATATAATATTACTTTTAGAATGTTCTTGTTGTAACATATCTGTTTTATATAAAGGTGCATTTAAATCTTCAGTTGATGAAGAAATATTTGTTGTAGTATCTTTATTAGGAGATATTTTATTATTATAAGTATTAGACTTGTTATTCTCTAATGTTGTTTTATTTATATTAGAAGTATATTCGTTTTTATTAGAAGAAATTTCATTTAATTTACTCTTGTTGAAAGTATCTCTAATAGTAGTAGAATCATTAGATGTATCTTTGTTAGAAAGATTTTTAGTAGAAACACTTTTAGTAGAAGAAGTATTTCTATTAGAAATTTCTCCACTTTTATTTAATGTATCCTCATTATATTTATCCTTATTTAAAGATTCTAAATCTTTATTAGAAAAAGTATCTATATTAGAAACATCTGTACTTTTATTAAAACCCACTTCATTCAATTCACTCTTATTTAAAGTATCTTCACTTTTATTTAAAGATACTTTATTAGAAACATCTTTACTTTTATTAGAAATCACTTCATTCAATGTACTCTTAGAATGAACATCATTTTTCAATGTTGTTTCTCTTTTATTAATACTTTCATTCAATTCACTCTTATTTAAAGTATCTTCACTTTTATTAACATCTTCTTTTGAATTATCTATATCTTTATCAGAAATATCTTCACTCTTATTAAAAGTTTTGTTCTCTAAAGTTGTATCTCTTCCAATATTTCTTTCACTCTCATTAACTTTATCTATTTGACTCTTATTAATATTTTTAGTAGAACTTCTTTCTTCATTTATTAAATCTACTTTATTTTTATTTAATTTAGTATCATTTTTAATATTTGATTCGATATTCTTTTCTTCCAAATTATTTATAGTAGATTTATCTTCTCTTTTTTTATCTTCTGAATCTACTTTATTTTTTATATCCTCTTCTTCATTTTTAACATTTGATTTATCTTCTCTTTTTTTATTTTCTCCATCTACTTTATTTATAATAGATTTATCATCCTTTTTAACATTTAATTCATCTTGTTTATCCATATTCTTTTCTTCTGATTTATCATCCTTTTTAACATTTAATTCATCTTGTTTATCCATATTCTCACCTTCATTCTCATTCATATTCTTTTCTTCTAATTCATTTTCCATATCCTCTCCTTCCACTTCTTTATTATGTTCATCACCTTCATTTTCACTAAAATCCTCTTCTTTATCAAAATCAGAATAGCTTTTATTTTTATTATCTTCAGATTTTTGAATACTAGACTGTTCACTTAATTTTGTATCTTTATTTATTTCTATTCCACTTTTACCAGCAACAGATTCAAGCGTATTTTTAAATTCTTCTGTTTTCTTTTTAGTATTGTTTATATTATCAGATAATTTATTGAATTCATTTTTAATAGAATTATTTTTAAGTTGAGATAAATTAATTGAATTATCAGTAGATTGTGATAAATTAATTGTGTGTTTTGTATTATTAGAAATAGAACTAATATTAGATTTATCAGTAGATTCAATACTTTCAACAGATTTATCAGTAGATTGTGATAGATTATTAGAAATAGAACTATTAGCAGATTTATCAGTATTTTCAATAGATTTATTACTAACTTCAGTACTTTCAAAAGATTTTTCACCATGTTGACTTTCATCATTAGATTTATACTCTTCATTATCTGTTATACTTAAATTTAATTTAGTACTAGTAATATTCTTATCTCCAGAATTATTTATTATACTTTTATTTAAATTATCAACCGAATTATTTATCATACTCTTATTAAATTTATCTTCATTTTTATTAACACCACTTCCTTTTTCACTAATATTACTTTTATTAGTTTTGTCTTCTTTTATACTTTTACTAAATTTTTCTTTACTTCTTTCTTCTTCTTTAATTAAATTGTGTAATTTTGTGACCATTTCTGAAGATTCATCTTTATCATTTACTTTTTCTTCATTTATTTCATTTTTATCTTTGTCGATACTTTTATTCTTATCTACTTTATAAATGTTATCTTGTTCAATCTTTTTATCTTGATCATTGTCAATACTTTTATTCTGATCCTTATCAATACTTTCTTCATTTCCTTTATCATTTCCATCAATACTTTCATTTTTATCTTTGTCAATACTTTTACTTTCATTTCCTATTTCATTTTCATTTCCTACTTCATTTTCATCAATTCTTAAATTATCTTCCACTTTCTTATCTTCATCTTGACTTAATAATCTTGTATTAACACTTTCATTACTTTTAGTAGTCACATCAATAATATTAACAGATTTAGTTTTATTAGAATCAACTTTATCATTTTTAATTGATAAATTAGAAGGTTCATTATGAATATTTTTCATGTCTTTCTGTTCTGTAGTTGAATGTTTTTGATCAATTGATTTTTCATTTAAGAAATCTGTTGTACTTTTATTTAATGAAGATGGAGATGTTTTAATATTTTCAGTGATATTATCTGATTGATTTATATTAGAAATATTATCTGGTTGATTTACTTTACTAGAATTGCTTTTAGTAACATTTATACTAGCATCACTTTCTTTATTATCAGTATTACTTTCTTTATTAAGTTTACTAGAATTATTTTCCTCATTTATGTTAGTAACATCTTTATTTTTAGTAACATTTATACTAGCATCACTTTTAGTAACATTTTTAATAGAATTACTTTCTTCAATTATATTAGTAACATCTTCATTTCTACTATCCACATTCTTACTTACATTCTTTACAATATCCTTTTCTACTTACACTTCTTTACTAATATCCATATTTCTACTTACATCTTTTTCTTTATTTATATCACTTTCTTTATTTAAACTTAATTCAGTATTTTTAACAAAATCGGACACAAATGAAGGAGTTTCTTCTTCTTTATTAGATTTAATTGTAGATTTATTAATAGATTTTAATGTAGATTCATTTTCTTCTTCATCTTTTATTGATTTATTAAATTCACTCTTAATAGATTTGTCTTGTTCAATGTTCTTTTCATTCATTGTAGATATTTCTTTTTTAATAGTGGATTTCTCATGTTCTTCCTCATTTATAGTAGATTTTTCAGGTTCAATATTATTTTCATTTTTTATAGTAGATTCTTTTTCATCAATGAATTTTTCATGTTTTTCTTTTATATTAGATACTTGTTTATTAATAGATTCAACCTCTTCTTCCTTTATAGTTGATTTTTCAGATTCTTCCTTCTTTATAGTAGATTTTTCAGTTTCTTCTTTCTCCTTCTCAGATTCATTTAATTTATTAGACGATTCATTTTCTTTCTTGGTGTTTTCTTTCGATTTAATAGTAGATTTCTCAGATTCTTCTTTCTCATTCATAGATTCATTTAATTTATTAGTAGATTCTTGATCTAAGATAGATTTTCTCATGTTCTTCCGTTTTATTAGATTCATTTTCTTTCTTAGTAGATTCTTCATTTTCTTTCTTAGTAGTTTCTTTTTCTTTCATAGTAGATTTATCTAATTTATCTTTCATACTCTCTTTACTAGATTCTTCTTTCTTAATGGATTCATTTAATTCAATAGGTGCTTCTTTATCTTCTCTACTCTCTTCCTTTTTAGTAGATTCTTTACTAATAGATTCTTTCTCTTTCATAGTAGATTCATTTACACTAGATTTACTTTCTTTTATAGTAGATTTATTTAAATCTTCTTTTCTAATATCTTTCTCTTTAATAGTCTCTTCTTTCATAGTAGTTTCTTTTTTACTAGCTTTACTTTCATTTATATTAGATTCATTTATATTAGATTCATTTATATTAGATTTATTTAAATCTTCTTCCTTAGTAGATTCATTCACACTAGATTTACTTTCTTTTATAGTAGATTTATCTAATTCATCATTTATAACATCTTTATCTTTAAAAGTCTCTTCTTTCATAGTAGATTCATTTACACTAGATTTACTTTCTTTTATAGTAGATTTATCTAATTCATCTTTTCTACTTTTTTCTTCCTTAGTAGATTCATTTATATTTAATTTACTTTCTTTTATAGTAGATTTTTCAATACTCTCTTCATTAATATTCTCTTCTTCCTTATTAGATTCTTCATCTTGTATAGATTTATTAGAAATTATTTCTTCATTATCAAGTAAACTACTTTTTTCTTTTATATTAGATTTACTTATATTCTCATTTATATCTTTATCTACATTCTCTACATTACTTCCACTTACATTCTCTACATTACTTCCACTTACATTCTCTACATTACTTTTATCCACATCTCCACTAACATTCTCATTTACATCCTCACTCTCATTATCACCACTATCATCACCAGGATACTCTTCCCTAAATTTATTAACAGCATCAACAATTTTATCCCGATCATACTCACACCAAATTTGTCTATCATCACTAGGCATCCCATACAACACTCCTAATCCAATTTCACATCCATATAAACTTAATCCACTTTCAACTTTAAAATAAACTTGTCTAACAAAATTTAATTTCTCGTTAAACACTAATAAAATCATTCCTTGTTTCTTTTTAGCTTCAATGTATTTTAAAAGTTTTTGTTCGTTTTCACATGAGACGTTTTCTATTCCTAAAATGTAGTCGTGTTTTAGTAAACCGCATTTGTGGGCGAATGAGTTTGGCATTATTTTTAGTATTTTTATTGTGAATAAGTCTATTATGTCTGGGTGGTATTTAACATTTATGCCTAATTTTGTAGATTGAGTGGAGGGAGTAGAGGGAGTGTTAGAAGTATTTATATAGTTGTTGTTATTTATATTGTTGTTATTGTTATTATTTATATTGTTGTTATTGTTATTATTTATATTGTTGTTATTATTCATGTTATTATTATTGTTATTATTATTATTGTTATTATTTATATTGTTGTTAGATACATTTACATTCTTATCACCACCATTCAATAAATCCTCTCCATTCTTATTCAATAAAGCCTCTCCATTATTATTCAATAAAGCCTCTCCATTATTATTTAATAAATCCTTTCCATTCTTATTCATTAAATCCTCTCCATTATCATCTTCTCCATTCTTCCCATCACCATGCTTACAAGGAATAACAACACTAAAATTCCTATTAGTCCTCAAATCACGTAAAGTCAAACACAAATCTGTTGTCTCCCACACCTTCATTATAGAATAAGCATCAGTAGATTCAAGAATAGGTTTGTTATTAACTTGAATTATTGTATGAATAAATGGTAATATATTTAATTTATGGCTTATTGTATTGTTAGTTACTTTAAGTATTTGAAGTGTTGGTATTTTTGAAGTAGAGTTTCCCATTTTTAAATTTTGTAGAGGGTGTTTTTATTATATAAAAAAATGTGGTTTTATTTTTGATTTATCATTTATTGTTTTAAAATGTGATAGGATAATGTAGTGTATTGTGTTGGAATAATGTGAGGATGTGTTGATATGTGGAATGGTATTGTGTTGGATTAATGGATTATTGTATTGAATATGAAAATGGATTAGATTTTATGGTTGATAGACAGTTGGATTGTAATATATTGATATGTAGAATGTGCTATTGGATTAATGTATTGTATTGAATATGAAAATGGTAATGTATAGGATTATATTGTATTAAATTATATTGTACAATATTTTATTATTGGTTATAGAAAATTTCTATGATAGATTAGAATAAATAAATTGACATATGAAACATAAACATTGATTAAATTATAAAACAACTTGTTTTTTATTTTGTATCAAGTTGATATAAAATAAAATAAATTTATAATAAAATTCATTTAATAAGAATTATTAACTCTTATATAAAAATATTATTATCTCTTATATAAAAATATTATTAATTCTTATATAAATAATAAAGATTCTTTATTATATAAAAATATTATTAGTTCTTATATAAAAATAGGTTTAGTTAAAATATTTCTATTTATTCTACAACATAAATAAATATATATTTAATATAATTCTTCATTTTATTTTATTATCTATACATTTTATAAATTCTTCATCTATTATACTTCAATATTCATCACATTCTATTCAAAATCAACATCTACCATACAAATTCTTCATTTATCATACTTCACTACAACATATAGCTACAAATTTACATTCATACTATAATATTCCTACATACAAATTTATATTCATACTTTTCCATAACCATACAATCTATCATATTCTTTCACCATACAATCTATCATATTTCACATCCACTAAAAATTTATATTCATACTATAATATTCCTCCATACAAATCCTCATTCATCCCCACCACTATTCCATATCCATACTAAATATTCCTTTTCCACACCCCAATAATGGAATACACACTCTGCACATCTTCAGAAGAAGAAGGCCAAATACCATCTACAAACTTCCCATCTCATATAACAGTACTCCAGTACTGTTACTACCCACATACTAATATATTTATAGGTGATAATAATCTTCCTAGACTTAGTGATTACCAGGATAATACAATGACTACTCGTATTAAGAAGAGAGTGAAGAGAGAGTATTTTGAGAATGTTTATAAAGATAAAGCGTTTTTTGATAATAAGTTTAGATTTGTATGTGAATTTAATTTTGATTGTAATGTAGATAATATTAATAGTATAGAAGATGTAAATAAAAGTTGTAAGGATAATAATAATTTAGATAATATATGTAATTTAGATAATGTAAATAAAAATGGTGAGGATAATGTAAATAAAAGTTGTAAGGATAATGTTAATAGTATGGATAATATATGTAATTTAGATAATGTTAATAATATTAATAGTATGGATAATAATAATGTAAAGAATAATTTAGATATTAATAGTATAGATAACTTAAATAGAAATAATATGGAGATATTAAATATAAAAATAAAGAAGATAAAATAAACAATACAAAAACAAAAAGTAAGAAAAATAATAAAAAGGTAAATAGAAGTTTATCAACTACTAAATTAAATGTATCTAATACAGAACAATTAATTTCATCTACTACAGAACAATTAATTTCATCTACTACAAAACAATATTTAACATCTACACCAAACACTTCTACAAAACAAATTCCAGTACTCACAAAAGTCATCCACTCATACAAAAAGATCCCACTCCAATCACAACTCTTATCATCTCACCAATCTTCAGACATTTATTTAGACACCTTCACAAACTTAATCTACCACCAAAACAAATCAAACCTTATAATAATAAAAGATTCTATTCTATCAAAAATACAGAACAAGAACATTTTTACACATTTCAAAATATTAAAGAATAAAAATATTGTATTTGAAGATTTATATTACAAGAAAATGAATTCATATGAGTATATGGAGATGCATTATGAGAGAATGTGTAGTGAATATAGAAGTAGTGAGTTGAGGTGGTTTAAGTTTGGAGAGTATGAGATTGTTGTTTATAGTGGGACTTGTTTTATATTAGATGAGGTTTGTGGTGATAAAAGGTTTATAGATGGTGGTGATTATAGAGGGTGTAGTAGTAGAGAGAGATATTTTAATAGTGAGTGTATTGATAGAGAGATATGTGGTGATAGTAAGTATTGTATTGATAGAGAGTGTTTGTATGATGGTGGTAATGTGGATTGTATATGTGGGAGTAGTAATGTAAATATAGGAGATGGTAATATTAATAGTGTTGATATTTATAATAGTATTAATAAATGTAATATTGATAATAATATTAATACAAATAATAATACAAATATTAATAATAATACAAATAACAACATTAATACCAATAACAATTCTACTTCTAATACAAATATGAATACAAATATTAATAATAACACTAACAATAATCATACTTCTAATACATTTACTAATACAAATATAAATGATAACAACATCCTAAAAAGATACTACAACAACATCGACTGCAATAAAAACTATCTTTCTATAACAGACAAGAAACATATAAAAATAATACCAGTAGAATTTAGTAATAAAGTGGATCTTAATTTTATTAAATGGGTACTTAAAAAAGAACTAGAAATAGGAGATTATGCTTATAACAATGGGAAGTTGTATAAGATAGAAGTTGATGGGGAGAGTATTTTGTATGAGGGATTTGATTATGAGTTAGTTAATTAAATATGTTATAATTTATTATTGTGTATTTATAATTTAAAGTGTATTTAGTGTGTTTTATTATTTATAATTTAAAGTGTTTTATTATATTTTATTGTATAGATTATATAATGGAATATATAAATTATATGTGTAGTAAAGTGTTGTTGTATATTTATAATTTATATTGTATAGATTATATTTATATTGCATAGATTATATTTATTATTATATTGTATTTATAATATAATAGAATATATAAATTATATTTATATTGTAATATTTATTATATCTTTTATAAAATGGATGTATAAAATATACAGTATTGATTATATTATTAAGTAATTATATATTACAGTGTTATTGTGTCTTTATATAGTGTTATTATTTATAATGTAGTACATTTAAAAGATTGCTGTACAACAAAATATATTATTCTACTATGAAATATATTAAATGTACAATTCTCTTCACTCTAAATATAAATTTCTCCATCAACATTTTATTATACAAGCTTACTGCACTCTTTATAAAGATAAGGCACATCAAAAGACTTATACATCCTCTCACAATACTCAAGTACACTCTTATAAGATACAAACTGCTTATATTTTATCTTGTATTTCTTATACACATCTCTAAAATACTTGTTTACTCTATCTATAGAACTAGTAGAAGAAAGTATTTGGAGTATCTTTATATACATTATCTTGTTTAAGAGTTGAGTGTCGTATTTAATATTCTGGAGTTTGTCGAATATTAATTTTATTATTATTTTGTTGTATTGTATATTTAATATATTAAGTGTGTTGTTGTGTGATGGATCTATAATGTTATTATTCAATGGATTTATGTTGTTATTATTCAATGGATTTATGTTGTTGTGTGATGGATTTATAATGTTGTCGTTCGAAGAATCTATAATATTGTCATTCAATTGATTTATGCTGTTGTCGTTCTTTCTATCGTTTAATGAATTTATGTTGTTGTCGTTCTTTGAATCTATAATATTGTCATTCAATTGATTTATGCTGTTATTATTCAATGGATCTATAATGTTGTCGTTCGAAGAATCTATAATGTTGTCATTCAATGGATCTATGTTTCTATTTATATCACTATCATCCTTTAAATTTATGTTGTCTTCTTTCATAATATCATCCTTTGAATTAATGTTTCCTTCATTCAAAGAACTATCTTCTAATAAATCATTTTTAGTTTTATTCTCCCTATATATATTTCCATCTCCCTTTTTTATATTCTCTACTAGATACAAATATACTGTATCATGATATCCTTTACATACATTATATAAATTGTAGTCTAAGTACATAATATCTACTATGTTTGTAGAAAGGTCTGTTGGTTTCATATAAGGGTATTGTACTTATAATTTTTAGATATATATTATTATTAAAAATATATATACAACTCTTATTTGTATTGTATAGAATATTCATATAATATATAAAATAATATTTACTTTACATTGTTTCTTAAAAGTATATAAATATATAATATATAATATTTGTAATGTAATATAATATATAAAATAATGTATTTGTAATGTAATATAATATTAAGATAATACATTATATTATATAATACATTATTTTATATAATATATAATATATAAAATATAATATTTATAATGTAATATATAATATATAATATTTATACTGTAATTCATTTATACATTGTATATTTACAAATAATAAATCTTCTATACAAATAAACTTCTAATATACACATAAATAGTGAAATTAATTACATCTACATAAATAATAAATTTTTTATATATAAATAAATATTTTCAATACAAATAAATAAAAAATATTTTCTATACAAATAAATCTCTAATATACACATAAATCTCATCTACATAAATAAATAATGAGATTAATTACATCTACATAAATAATAAATTTTTTATATATTATATTTTTTATATATTACATCTCTTATATCTACATAAATAAATAATAAATATCCTTTCTATACAAATAATAAATATCTTATATACATTAAATATACAACACATTTCTAATATACCCTCATTTATGCTAATAAAAACACTTCGTAACAAACATGTTACAGTCTACACAAAAGACAATGTACAAATAGAAGGAGATGTAGTGATGGTAGATAAGAAGAGCAATTTGTCTATGAAGAATATTGTTATTAATGGAAGAGATACTATAGAGAAGTTCGTTGTTGATGGTGGAAGTATATTGTATGTGATATATTGAATTAAGTATATATATGATTATTGGTAAGTATTGAAATATGTTGTTTATTATATAGTAGAGTATTGTATGTAATATATTTTATTAAGTGTATTCTATGTAATATATTTAAATATTGTCCATATTTTATATGTAATAAAGGTTATTAAGTACATAATGATATTTTTGTAAAATCTTGTCTTTATTTTGTATATTATGCAATATTAAATATATTTATATTTAAATAAGAATTACCTTATTTTTATGAAATTTTAAGATTTTTTAGATTTAAAACATATGTCATTAGTTTATATTATAAAATTATATATCATTAGTTTATATTTTAAAATTTATTATAGTATTATAAACTACCATATTAAATAATATTCAATATAAAATAATTTATTATAAAAAAGTATTTACAATATAAAAATATTTATTCATTTTTCATTACCATAAAATTATCAAAAAGAATTTTAATATATATTAATTAATATATCTATTATACAAAATATCATTATTTGATATTGTCAAATTTTATATAAATATATATAGATCTGTATTAATATATTATTATTATATATAATACTATATTCATTATAATATTATTTACTATTATCAAACTTTATTTAAATATATATGGATCTGTATTAATATATATTACATTGTATTAAATATATAATAATTATATATTACATTGTATTAATATATTATTATTTACTATTATCAAACATTATTTAAATATATATAGATCTGTATTAAATAATATATACACTATAATATTATTATATACATATATAATAAATAATATATAATATATAATACTATAATATTATTATACTTCATTCACAGTGTATATATATTATCATATAAAACTTCTCTTACCATATAATACTCATTACAATCTTCTCCATCTAGTATAATTTCATTGTTGTCTATAATTAAACGGATCTTGTCTTCTATTAAATAAGTTTCTTTATCTTCTTTGTATCTTTTTATAGAAGAGTATTTTATTTCATTTACATTTACATTATCATTTACATCTATACTATCATTCATATTATTATCCACACTTACATTCAAATTATTATCCACACTTACATTCACAACTCTACTATCTCCAATCAATTCCACACTTCCATTTACACCACTAACAAATCTATTTCCACCACTAACAAATCTATTCACAACTCTACTATCCACACCACTAACAAATCTATTCACAACTCTACTTTCACTGTACACTCCATCCACACTTCCATTTACACCACATACATTTACACTTCCACCACTAACAAATCTATCCATATCTCCAATCAATTCCACACCTTTAACCTTCTCAATCTTCAAATTCATTCCCAACACACATTTCCTAACAACACACAAATCACTAACAACGACTTCTTTACACTCACCAACAAATTTAATAACATTTTTATCTTTAAAACCTACAAACTGTGACACTTTTAAATCATTAATAATAACTTGTTTACTTTTTTATTTATTATATCAGATACATTTACAATATTAATATTAGTAGAACTACTTAAATTTATTAATGAGTTGCATATTGTTACTTCTTTAACCTTACAAATAAGATTTGATAATATAAATTTTGTTGTGTTAATGTCGTCTTCGACGAATATTATTTTTTTACTTTCTGTATTTTGTAAAATTAGTTTTATGTTTTTTAGGTCGCTACTTCCTTGGAGATTGAATAGGATTGATTTGTAGGTTGGTGTGAGGTGTGAGTGAATTAAAGTTCGTGTTTCTTTGTATATTTTATTTATTTTTGGGTTATCTTGGTGTTGATTATCTAAGTTATTTTGATTATCTAAATGTTGGTTTTTAATATATTGGTTATCTAAATGTTGGTTACCTTGTTGTAGGTTATGATTATCTAAATGTTGGTTATATTGATGTTGATTATATTGATGTTGGTTATATTGATGTTGGTTATATTGATGTGAGTTTGCTAAATATTGTTCTTTTTTTTCTAGTTTTTGTTTAAAGTTGTCTTTGTTTAAATATTCGCCGTAATTATCGTAGTTTCTTAATTTTGGTGTTTTTTTGAATTTTAAAATGTTATTATTATTATTTATATGTATATTATTATTTATTATATTTTTATTATTATTTATATGTAAAGGATTGATATTATTACTATCTATATTGTTATATAGATTATTTATATGTATAGTATTGATATTTATATTATTTATATTGTTATATATATTATTTATATCTTGTGGTACTTCTCTATAGATTCTTAAATATTCTTTTAATATATTAGATTCATTTACATTATCATTTCTATCACATCTCCCATCTATATCAACACTCTTAATATCACTATTAATACATCTCCCACCATAACCTACATTCTTAATATCACATCTCCCCTCAATAATATAATTATTAAACACTTCATACCTATAATCACTCCAATGAAGTTCAATCTCATTATCACTACTCTCACTACTAACATCCTCATTAACAACAACTTCATCTTTCTTAATTTCATATCTCCCTTCATATCTATAAATATTTTTAGTAGATACATCAAAATATGAATCTATAAAAACTACACAAGTATTTGGATTGTTATAAAAATCTAGTATTGAAATATCTTGATTTAATATTATACAAATATCAAAATCTTTTATACATGACGTGTAATTTATTATTTCTATATTTTGTATTCGTATACTTCATTTTGTTCTATTAGTTTTGAGTTGCTCCATTCTACCATGTTTCTTGATTTATTAATGAATTGGTCTATGTGTTTGTCTATGCATTATTTATTTTTTATTTTGGAGTGTGTTTAAAATGAAGGCTAGTTCGTGGAATCTGTGGTAGTCTATGAATATTATCATTTTTTTATATTTAGAATTGATGATGTTGTTATTGTTATTGTTATTGTTAATATTAGTATTGTTGTTATTGTTATTATTATCACTTTTATTAGTATATGTTTTATTAAAATTAGTACTAATCTTATTTTTACTATCTACAATACACTTACCAACACTCTCTTTACTAATACTATTACTCTCTTTACTAATACTCTTATTAATACTCTCTTTATTTACAACACCCTTGTGCTCTTCCCTACAAACACCCTTAACACATTCTTCATCACCAAACCAAGAATTAACAAAACTAACAAACTGAAGATTCCTATCTTTAACACTAACACTCTCTTTATAACAATAAACAGTATTAGTTATAAAAGCATAACAATCAACTAAATTCTTAAGATCAAGTCCATCTAAATGATTCTCTTTACGATGATTTATATTGTATCCTATATAAATATTTTCTAATGCAGTTGTAATTTTATAAAGTGCTGCTCCTAAAGAATTTCCACTGTTGTATGCGCAGAATTTTATGTCATTTATTGTGCATGTTTGTTGGTATTTTATTCCTATTATGTTTTTATAGTCTTTGATGTTGTTGTTGTATGAATTGTTGTATTTATTACTGTTGTTGTAATTAACATTGTATGAATTATTGTTGTTGTATTTATTATTATTATTATCTTTACATTCTTTTATATTATCTCTTAATATATTATTATCTTTTAATATATTATTATTGTATGAATTATTATTATTGTATGAATTATCTTTTAATATATTATTATCCTTATAATTATCTTTATACTCAATATTATCTTTACATTCTTCATCTCTTAATATATCTCTATCATTATAATTACACTCTCTATCATTACATTCTCTATCATTAAACTCTTTAAAATAATTTTCATCAACACACTCATATGAATTAAATATATAAAGAAATTCTTTAACAGGAACAGTCATATAAACAGGTTTATAATATCCTAAAGATAATATATTATAAAGTTCTCCTGACATATTTCTAGCAAATGATGTTATTAAAATACAATCACATTGGAATATTTCATCTAATATGTCTTGTGTATATAAATGTGAGAACCACATTTATAAGTATTTTAGTTGTATTTATTGTTAGAAGGTGGCAGTATGTGTTTGTTGTGGTCGGGGATTAGTGGTTTGAAAGTTATGACGTTTTT